>JNEY01000119.1:242665-280166 GCA_020875895.1 Aphelenchus avenae | reverse complement strand
AACATCTTATTTACTTTCGAGTTTGTCCACCTAAACCCTGTTTTGTTTGGATTAAAACTGCGACACGTTCTGGATTCAACCAGCTAGGAGAGCTTCAGTGCGTCATCAACATCACTCGGCGCCTTAATGTCTTATCAAGTTGCTGCTACATACTGGTTGACTAGACTCTTGAAAGCCTCCCGTATACTGGCAACTTTCGAGTGACATGGAATGGGGAAGATTTCACGTTTTGTAATCCCAATATCCAGCTTCAATTACTTGCTTTCCTTGCAGCCTTCTTGCCAAGCATTTGCTCCTTGAGTCGAACCCCGGAAAGTAACGCTTTTTTTTGGCCTAATAACAGTAAACAACCGACCTACCAGTCCCTGATCCAATATTGTATTCCCCGCTCAGACACTCAATGCCAAAATAGGATTAGGGAATTCAGTGCTTCACGATTTTCGCGTATGTTCGATTATATTTGCCCTACGGTTTCAATCTGAGTTTTGAATGCCCATTCTTGGCGCACTTCTCACGACCGAGGGTAAATTTATCTTCTTCAAGGCACAAAAAATTATTCACGTTTTGCACTGTCTAGAAGCCTGCACTGCTTGATATCCGGGGCCTTCCTTCGCGCTGACCTTCACATCGGAGCCGTCGCCGGCGTCTATGACAATCCCGTCTGGGTTGGTACGGATGCCGCCACTGCAGTTCTTGACGCTTTCGTCGGCATTTATCAGGACGTCCACGTCGGGCAGACCGTTCTTCCCAATGCGCCGTGCTTTATCCAGGCCGTCTGAATATCCTGTGATAAGCATCTCGCCGACGGATCGGTGTAGGTCTCAGTCACCGAATTAGACATATTTGGGGCAAGGCTTAGGAGGCGCGAAACCTTCGGCCGCTTTCACTGAGAAGGGGGAGGACGAAAACGTACTGTGCGCGCCCATAGCACGTCGCCCATGTACCTGACCGAAAGGGACTTCTCCATGATCCCCGCGGGGGGGGGGGGGTCATTGGCCTTGGATCCTAGCCGTTTTTGTGCATGTAGCGGGCTACCTAGCGCTGTTCACTTCCCAGAAGAGATATCAAAGGGGTCTTTGATATCTCTGAGCTTCTCAGAGCTTGGGGGTCCCGGTCCCGGAAACCGGCGATTCGGGTACCGGTCCCGGTCATCGCCCAGTCCCGCCCCCAGCCCTGTCAACAGGCACCCAACACTCGGCCTCATCAGCCCCCTATCCTCGAAATAGGTCAGGATCCGTCTTAGGATGTCAATATCTCCAAGCCCTGTATAAGCCTACTCTTCCCCCGTTTGCCGGTTCTTGGTAGTTAGCCCTCCCCCTAGGCAGATACTGAGAAGCCAGAAGATTTGACCCTGGCGACCTACCAATCTTGCCATACGCGAGGAAGACGAGTGCGCAAATCGACGTCACAGCAAGAAGTGTCCTCGTGGATGGAGCCATCATTCAGCGTTTAATTTTTGCAATCAGGCAATAGGTCCTTTATACGTGCGTAAAATGCGCCCACGCAATGTTTGAACAGCATACTACAGAGGGCGAGAAATGAAGACAAATTCGCACCTCCGACGTGCTCATCGTGACAGTCTGTGCAAAACGTGCCGGCTAGCGGTCGATCGTCGTTCACCAAATCATCCCGTCGCATATTCGACTGACTACAACGTTCTTAGCAAGAAGGCTCAGAAAGAGCTTACGTAGGCGATATGCCTACGCCTGACGGTGCAATATTGTCATGAAGCCTCCGACGTTGGCCCTCGCATGATCGGCCACCGTGTGAGATACGATAAGGGTGGGTCCAGAAAATATATCAGCGTGATACGGGAGAGAGTTCGGGTCAGTCCAATGCTGATATCAGCATAAGGTTTTGCCCGCCGCAAGCAAAGCCTAAGCAATTTTTATGAAAATTTCAAGAATATTTGGTGAAATATGGTTCTGGCGGCGCCTAGCGGCGGGCAAACGTCACTTAAGAGGGAAACGATTGCTTGAAACTCAAAAAGGAAAAATTAAGGTTCCAGAAATCGGGAAGAGGACTGGATAAAGCTCCACCTGCAACAGCGGCGATATGAATACACGGAGTCGCTTGCAAACAGACATTAACGGGCCGACGAAACAGTGTTCAGTGGATCAATGCGACCGGTCGTTTATGTTGCGACATAACAAAGAATGACAAATGAAGCAGCGAGAACTCCCGATAGGTTTGCAAGATTCCCTGCGCCCGCTCCGTTGCAAAGATCTGTCGTGCAGCATCCAGGCGTCGTCCCACTGGGCGCTATTGCCGACGCTCCGGGGCAGTTTGCGCGATCGCAGCCCCTGAAGTCGAGGCCGTACAGAGTGCCTACATCTAGTAATGGCCAACAATCAAGGAACCCAGTCCAAGGTCTGTGGCTCGCTACTTTCTTCTGCTTTTGCAAAACCATATAATCAGTCGCGACAATTTCGTCGATATTCGGATCGGTCAAAAATGTTTTCGGAAACAAAACATTTGCAGTGCAAAGATCTGGAAGAAATGCGAAAAATAGTCACTAAAATATATATTTTTAGGCAATTACTTTAAGTTAGGGACTAAAAAGAAGATTTTTCTGGGCATGACCTTCATCGCAGGGCCCACCCCACGCTTGTCCCCCCCCCCCCCTGACGCAGGCCCGCGTGGCCCGCGGTCGTTTCCTAGACCCAGGCCCCGTACAAAACTGAAGGACTCAGAAGATTCGCTTATGGCATCAGCACATACCTTCTCCGGACACCACTTGCGTCACGCATGACGTAGCAAGCAGTTTGGGCCTTTGTACAGTTCGAGCGTTCGTATAGGTCGTCCTCTAAACAGCGAATGACAGAACACTCATAGCAACATGGTTCTGGCTTGGACGCACCCTTACTTGGATTCTTCTGCACGAAACCGTACGTCCTGAAGCACTGCAACGCCGCTATGCGGTGTACGCATAGGAGTAGGAAAAAGACCGCAGCTGCTACGGAAAAGACTGGCAAGCTTCTCATGTCTGAAACTAGAGTACTCAAAATTTCAAAAAATGTTCGAAAAACAGAAAACTTCCAGAGATATTCTCCATTTTTTGTATAGATGACGCGGACCACAACCGTGCCGTGCAGCCGTGCCGTGGCCACGGCACGGACAACGGCACGCCACGGCGCATCACCTCTAATTTTTACACTCGAAAAAGTAGAACATTTCACCTTGACTGAACTATTTGTTTCGTAAGAATACCCCAACTGCGAGAGCATCTTTTTATTAGCGTACGCGTAATACGACTGAGACGGCGGGCGCCGCTTTCCCCATCGTATGTTTTTTGTCTTAGGTCAGATTTTCATGACAAAAGCAGCGGAAAGACCGTCACGTCGTTACCAACCAAGCAGGGCGACTATCCCGACGAAAGAAAAGCTTTGGCGCACGACCTATTCATGTTCGTGCGCCCTGCAGAGAAGCCCTGCACAGTTCCATGCATGGCACAGTGATGAATGTGCGAAAACTTTTCGACTGTGGCCCAGGTCCCGTCCGGTCCAGGATTCGAAAAATTTTCGAGATGAATTGGCGCTATTTATCGCCCAAATCCGCCATCCCTTCGCAGAACTGTTACGATCTTCTCCGGGTTGTGATTGCAAGATCAATCGCAGCCCAGTGCCCGTGCCCGTTTTTCACGGGCACGGGGAGCGGCACGGGAGGGGGCGGTCTAGGAACGGCTGCCGTTCCTGGACCCGTTTTTTACCTCAAAATTGCGCCCCTTTTGGGGTGGGTCCTAAGGGGGGGGCCTTTGGGAAGAAAAAATTCCCCAAAAGTATGCATATTTTGTACAAATTTTTAACTTTTTTTTAAACTTTCCATTGTTTGTTCTTTTCTACTGCTTGAACCTTAATACCTTAAGAACTAATGGCCAAAATGGCTGCTCTGATGAACTTTGTCTATGGAAATACGGCTTTTTGGCGGCGGGGGGGGGGTCAGAAGGGGAACGGGGAGCGGCACGGGGCGGGGGGTCATACCGAACACTAGTAGAAATCATTCGAAGTCGACGTGCCGTGGACCTTGTACTTTTGCAACACGGTCAAAATAAATATCGAGAAGCGGCCTTATCCGACCAACAAACGCATTGCTAACGAAAACGACTAAAGCGAGCCGTTTCTAGCGTCGACGCGCGTAGCACCGACGTGGTCTTATCAGCTGCGAAGCGTTGCCGCCAAGGGCGGACACGCAAAGTCGCAACCCGAAACGACCCACTGAGCGGTCTTGCTCAACGTGGTTTACTTCTGGTTTCAAAGCAAATTTCAACAACATCTGGAAAATAAAACTGAATTCGAGTCCGAGTTCCAAAAATACGTTCGAATTTCCGTTATTCCGAATACGATTCCGAAGCTTTTAGCTAACTGCTACTGACTACGGTTAGGAGGAATCTTGACTTTTATAAAGATTCTCGTAAGTTTTCGAAGGTCTCTACGTCGCGTCTCCAGCCAAGTGACCCACAAATTTCACGCGAAATGACCCATAAATTTTAAGAACCCACAAATGTCACGCGATATGACCCACAACCCTGAAATGAACCACAAATTTCACGCGACATGTCCCACAACTGCATGACACCCTCGAATTTCATGCGAATTGACCCATATCGCTTGCTGGTGCAAGTTTACCTGCTCCACACTAAGGGACCACGTAACCACGTAATGTATGGCAACCATTAGGTGAGACGACGATTAAGGTTATCAATATAGGCGAAATAAAAACGAGAGTAATTAATCGCGGCACAGTGGTTTTGACGGGGAGCCAAATGTGTACCTTAGACATACTGGGCATGAGGGAGGCATATTGACTTACTGGTAGCTTTTTCCGACGCTTAACATCTTCCTGAACAAGTTCGTCTTCGTCTGAGCTGCCTGAGCAGTCTGAAGATTGCGACTGAATGTCCTTCCGTGCCTACAGAATTTAACGCGGCAGAACGTACGTAGAGCGCGGGAATGCTTGCGAATGTACAAATTTCAGACTAGTTAGGGGTCAACTCGCATGAAACTTGTGGGCGTTTTGCAGTTGTGGGTCATGTCATAATCGTGTTCATATCGCGTGAATTTTGTGGGTCCTTGAAATTTGTGGGACACATCGCTATTTTGCCGCAACTAAACTTCAGCCTAAGCGTCAACGACGGCGGAGTCACGTAACACCTGTTCTGTCTTTGGTGGTGTTTTTGACCGTTCAATAGACGATAATTCCTCCCCCGCGCTCGATAACATATGTTTATAGTACAAGTGCTAAATTCCGTCGCTGGGCGTCTTGCGGTCAGCAAGTCTTGCGCTTCTTGTCCCTGGTTTCATGTTCGCGACAGTTGGTTTCGGATATCGGGTGTCCGAGTTTCAAAGTATGATTCAGACGCAGACATGGCCGAGGAAAACATTCGAGTTCGTGTCCGCAGTGCTTAGCGGTTTCGACTACTATTGATTTGCTTGATTTCTTTGCAGAAATATACGGTTTAAGGTAGCGTTTATCATCATAACCAGCTTATAGGCCATAATGAAAACCGAGAAATAAGGTCTAGTCCGAGAAGCCATCTCCCGGATAACACCAGATCGAAAGTTATACCGGTCACACATCGCTTTAGGTCGTAGAGATTTCGGTGGGGTACTTCGAAATACCCCTTTTTCGCAAGTTCGCCTCCACAAGCGCTCTTCGACGCGCGCCCTTATGTCCCCTTCCGGGCCAAGTTCGCAGATCGGAAAATACGATGTTCCGATCCTGCATGTGATGTTTGATGCGTACCCCACTGCTCGCCGCTTAAAAGCATCGTGTTCAATTACGTCTGCAGTGATCGCAACTTTAAGCGAGTGTCTCGTTTATACACCGGCAACATTGCGTACAGCAAACGTTGCCTGAGCAGGTAAGTTCCGGTGAGAAGAGCAAATAACGGAAGGAGTAATGTGATCCGCAATGACCCACCGGCAGCCCAGACTGCGCTCGAACAAAAAGTATGACATTGGGCAGGCGCTGCTGGCGATGGAATCGCTGATGTTTGTTTGTTACGAATTACGACGACGTGTGCTAAAGTGCGACAACGAGCAAATAATACACGCGCTAAAGCAACACAATCGGTAACGTCGCCGGCGTTTCCAAGAATCCTTGTTCTTCTCCCCTTCCGCGCGTTGTGATTGACTGTCCGTGCCGCACAACCAAGTGCCTAGCAAGGGCCCCTCGAGACTAACTTTGGTAGGCGTGACGCGATCCGCGTCGTGACATTGTGACGTTATCACTCTCGGGTCCCGCCAAGGGGATGGTCGCCCATCACGTGATGGACCCTAAAACTGCCTTGTTTCGCATGACTTTGACTAACCGTGACAGTGTAACGGCCGTGATTTCTCTAATCACGTTAGTCATGGATTATCACTTTACGGACCACGACGTCTAGGGATGGTCGTCCGTAACAACGCGGACCAAGGAGAGGGCCGTGCCTAACTACTCGAGAGAGGGCCCCAAGTAGAGGGGAAGGCTTGCCATTTTTCGGCGTCGGTTGAAGAACGACGCGGAAACTGACTTGGTCCTACTTTTGGTACTTTTTACAAAGCCGGATTTTGTCTGTTCATCCGCTTGTTGCGACTACGCTGAGCATCTGGGTTTGCGCGAAAAGTGTCGCCGTTAACCGTCGAGATGCCCAGAGATTAATTTAGTACAAGTCCGGATTTCAACATGTTTCCTAAACACGGTTACTCCTAGTGCCCTCCCACTTAAAGCTTGTTAAGCTATCGTCTTTTAGGCGCCTTAACAATGGGGACCGCAGTTGCAACATCTGTGGTGGACCACGTAATAACCGTCACCAACGCTCCGGTAGTGGACACGAAGTACGGCGCCGTCCAAGGCTTCACGATCGACTTGGAGAACCGTACGAAGGCGGACATCTTCCTCGGAGTACCATTCGCGAAGCCGCCGACCGGAGAGCTGAAGTTTGAGGTGGGTAAAAGGGGAAACCTGAGTAGGATGCACATGTGCTTGAAGCGCCCTGTAGTGTGTAGTCGGGTATTTACGTGTTCTCATATTCCGTGGCCAAAGACGTCTTCTGAGGAAGAATGAAACTGCCAATTTCTTCTCAAAAATTGAGGGAGGCGGAATTCAGGGACCCAATGATAGCCACCGTAATAAACCTCAAGCATCCTCTAGTGACCAGTAGGCACATCGTGACATGGTAATGGCATAAATCCATCCATAGCTGATAAGTCAGAGTACGACCGTCAATTATTTGAAGCGGCTGCTGTGTGAAGTTCAGTACTCATGTACCGGACATGTTTCACTAAAGATGTCTCCTAAAGAAGAAGAAAACTGCCATAGGGTCCTGGCGGGTAAACGCAGGTTTAAAAAATAAAATCCAGAACAAAATTTAACAAAAACTAAAATAAGTAGAATAAAAACAGGCTTTATTTGATTCCGCTCAAAATTGCATCCAACTAATGCTTAGACATCAAAAATATTCCCCGCTGGCCGTCAAACTATGTTGCCTTCTCGACCTGCCTTAATTTAGAGGTCTTCTCTTGTTAATTACTGCTTGCTAAGGCGCCAATTAAAAATTAAGATCAGTATTAATCAACTAATAATTTGTTAAATATTTATTAGAACTTAAAAAATTCTAAAATATCTTAAGCAAGGACGTCGTGACAGCCCACGGGATATCCCCTTGCACAAAACCATGTTCAGAGACCCCAGTCGCCGACTCCCTGGGACGGCGTCTACCATTCAAGGACCCTAGGGAAAAAAAAAATAAGTGTGTGTAAGTCGCCGACGTGCGTGAGCATACGAGGTTCGCTCAAGAGAAAAAAGTCATTCAGTGCAAACTTGAGTATTGCTCGACGTTCGCATTAAAACCTGCGGCTATTTGTGTTACGCATTAGCTACGTAACAAGCGTGCGCAGCAAACCTTGCTTTTGCGTTAAAAGCGAGTTTGGCGCGCATTTTATTAGGTAGGCAAAAGATGCATGAGTTCCTATAGAGTTTTAGGTCTAATAATGCATTATGAAAAAAAGAAACTTGGTCCGATACCAAAAAGACCCACTTCGGAATTCGCAACAATATACGTGACATCGCAATAACTCCCTGGATACAAGCATAAAAAATTAGTCATCTTAGAATTAAAATAATTTACAAAAGAATTTAAAGCGTGTCAGCGCCGCTGCGCGACCAAAGGTCGCGCGAGACCCGCCGAAGGCGGGCCATCATAATATTTTTTTTAATTTTAATATATCTAGGCCAATTACCGATCGTGACAAAACGCAGCCAAATCTAGCCTTTTGAGCAAATTTCTTGCAGCGTGAAAATAAGGAGAGAATAGCTTTTATAGTTTAAACTTAACTTGTCTGACTAAAGACGGATGCCACGGACGACCAGAAATGGCCCGCCGAAGGCGGGCCCCGTGCTAGTTCTGATATAATGGGATAAAAAGGGCTCTTTTGAAATTATGCCATTTCGATAGCCGCATTTTTGTGGTTCCCGAACCTGGTAGTAAGTGGTGGTGGCGTTTCTATCGCGTCCTCGCTAACGTGCTGCTTTTGGACCTGGCTTTATCGGTGGCGACCATTCTCTTGCCGGGCACGGTGGTAATTGCCGCGTTTATGCTTGATCTTGAAATCGCAAATGAGATTACTCGCCTTCTACTGCATTGAGTGGTATCCGATGTCCACTAACATCCTGGTTCTTTCGTACGTCAAGCCGTATAGAGCCGGGCTATTGCAGATGCTTTGGTTCAGGGGTTCAGAGGTTCAATCGAAAGGCTGCATCTCAACTTAGGGGTTAAGTTGCTACTTCCTGAGCGTACTCTATGCTTTCTTGGCATTCTGCGACAAAATAAGGTATTTGATGGCATTTGGGAAGAAACTAGCGCGTTCTGATGCGAAGCCTAGCCCTTTTCGCCACAGCACACTCTATATTTTTTATGATTCCTTCGTACGCCCGCGCACGGCGAGCGTCCGAAAAATAATTCCCCTCCTTGTTCCCGGGCAATTTAGGCTCAAAAAGCGTCAGAAACGACCCGAGCGAGGCTTCAAACTAAGTTGGGGCAAAATCCTAAGCAGCCGTTTTATGGGCTTATGAGAGAAGGTTTAAACCGATCTACACAGTGGAACGACATGTGTTGACGTGGTCCTGCTGGTAGTGACCCCAGTGGCGCTAGGAAGAACTCGGCAAGCTGCCAAGAAGCGTAGACGAAGCGTTTTGCTGAAACGCTGGGTTTGTTAGGTGAACAATTTTGCTACTCTAGCCTTGTGATAAGCAGACATGGAGACCCCGACAGTGAGAGCAAGTCGATGATGAATGGCAATAAAGCAGCTAAAAATCCGTCGAGCTTCAAGATTCAGTCCAACGCCAAAGGTAAGCGCCCAAAACACGGCCATGCATAGCTGTCCGGCGAATCCGAGAAAGGCAAATACTGGCAAAAATGGCTGTTAGCCGATAGTAGAGACAGTGATAGGCTTACTAAGCAGCCTGTAGTCCTCGATGTGGTCCCTTCTCAGCGTTCGATCCAGACGGTGAAAAACTACAAGCGCTCGAACGTTGAAGAACGCGCTGGCAGCGCAAGTCGACAGCGCAAACGTCGTTGAAACCGTACCGATGATCTGCAATAAACGCACTTCGCGGTTGCATTTAAAATCGTAAAACTAAGCCTACACTGTTGATCCTCGGATCAGTGTTCGTTGTCGTAAAGGCTCCACTTCCAAGGTCTGCAATGCCGACAACGACCCACAGCCGTGGAGCAGCAACGGCAAGTGGGCACAACAGGAGCAAGCCGACGACAACCTTGAAGAATGTTCCCTTCCATAGCTGAAAAATGACCGACTTAACCACCGGCTTCATTGGGGACCGCCTAATACAAGTGCATCGACGTACGCTAGAATGACGTAGAGGATGCACCAGAACCGTATAGCGATTGAGCGCGAGAAGCGTATGCGACAGGCACTGGAACATTTGGAGGTATCCGCCAAAGAACACGAGGAACGGCGCAATCGGTAGAAGCATGCTGGGCGTAATCATGGCGTGTGTTGGTAGTCGTATAAGATAGAGCAGCTGCAAGTAGACAGTCAGCAACCAAGACCTTTTTGCACACTCCAGTAACTTTTTTTGTTTTTGGCCGCCTTTTTTTGGCCACGACTACGAGACAATATTTGGCCGTTCCAGTCGTCAAACATTCTTTGCTAGTTTTTAAAAATGATCGACATAGACCGTTAAGTAGTCGCCGACATCTGCCACGGTCTGCATCAGATAAATGTAGTAGAATGCGTTCCTGAAAAGTGCCGAACCCCGTACGGCCTGCTTTGCGATGAAAGCAGCAACAGCCATGTGCAGTGCCAGAAACATAAGCTCGATGGTTAGCTGAAAAACAGCCCAAGAGCCGAGCATGGGGCAAAGGGCTGCGTTTAGGTCTGCTTGCGCTACCTTGCTTGAACTGTCCTTCGCAGCTGCGATTACGATTCTGTGACTAAGGATGCGTCGGAATGCAGTGCTCTACTACAAATTCTGTACTCTGCGCATGACTGCATTTTAGCGTCTACAAACGCACGCGCATTTCTAGGAAAATCTCCAAGGAAACACACAAACTAAACTAATCCACCAACGTACATTTTCCAAGTGTCAAACTGATGGCGCTCCACTTTTTACGTTTCATGGTAAACCTTGGTGTTCCGCTCGCATCTCTTAATGATGCGTGAATGCGATTCGCGGCCATTTTTTGCCCTTTTAGCCCTGTTTGCTCCTTGTCCCAGTTGCTTCGGGATCAAAGCTTTTCATTCGAGCTACAAAAGGCTTCCCGGGATGATCCCCCCCCGCCCCCGAGTCGTAGGTAGGGCCGGATTTTACGGTTTATACGGCCGGAAAGTCCGGCTGTGTGCCGATCCCTAGCCCTGATCTGATCTTACATCTTTTATATAAATAAATGGCTGTAGTCAGCTAGCTCGTTAAGCGGTCTACTCAGAATATCAAGTTAGTACCGAATTAATCACAACGTTTATTTCTTGAACCACACGCAAAAAATGCCAATGCAAGTAAAAAAATGCTGCTTCTTTCCGGTATTAAATCGTCGCAAAGGTGATCTGCTTGGCCGTGCACAGGTTCCGCAGTTCGTTCGCGATCTCGGCGGCACAGGACGGGCCGCAGGTGACCGACTGAATCGACGCCGTTGAAAGCGGCGTAGAACCTGGTGTTGTCCAGCTCAGAGGGGTCCGCCATGAGTGTAAGATACGCACAGTTAAGGTGCTTAACGCTAACGGCCGGTGCGTACTGGGCAATGATTGCCGTTTTGCAGTCGAGCACATTAAAGCCAGAAAGACCCAAGTAATCGACGTAGCAGTTGAATAGCGCAGACATCAAGAATTCGAGCATTTCCAGAGCTTCGTTGGCGCTGTATGTCTTCACAATGGTTCGCAGGGTTGAACGGCGTTGGCGATAACCAATGGAATAGCCGGGGGTTGGCAGTACGGCTCGCAGCGTGAGCACGTGCAAAGGTTTGCTGAATTAGCAAGATTAATGTTAATTGAACCTGCTAGCGAAGAAGCGATCGTAAGTGTGCAAAAGGATGGAAGAAAACTTTAAGCAGCATAAATGTTCCAGGATTGTCTTTGGGATCTGTCGTGTATTTAGATAAAGAGATTCTGTTTTTATGGTTTAACAATCCGAAACCGACTTAAACCGGCGACAGACTTACATGTAAACTGTGCCAGCTCTTTGTACGTGTCGCCAAGCGAGCCGCTCCGACTATTTCACCACGATGTCGTAGAACAAGCGGCAGCTGATCTCCACCGCGTCGATGGTGAAGCGGTCCAGGAAGAACAGAACCTCCGACAGGACTTCCGGCGTATTGAGGAGCTGGGAAAACTAAATACATGCTGCTAGACGTAGGCATTAACTTAGTGACTGAGAATCGGCGGCCGTACGTTAGTTACAGGATTTAATGCAAGCTCTTAAGTTAGGTGGTACCCCACATCATTGACTTTAGGAATTCGGATTTCTGGTAGCTTCCCGGCTGATTCTTCAGTTTTAATAGTGGGAAAAAATTTTGTACTACGAAATTTTGAAAAAGTTGCCGAAACCGTACAGATTTCGAAGCTAAAATGTGCCTGCCCACTAAAATCGAAAATACACGGTCAAAAAAGCCCCTATGGACAGAAGCGTTCGATAACTGGAGATCGGTGGAACCGGCTCAAGTGCAACTCGTAATCGTGACCTCGTGGCACCCGGAAATCCGATGGGCATCATTAGGGTTTTTGGTAAGGGAAACGGGCGCGGGGGCGCGGGTCGGGGGCTGCATATCCCCTATATCAAGCATGTTCTACTACTTACTTGACCGCTTTGCTTTTTCGTGGTAGTCGCTGCTGAGCCGCTGCATAAGCCAGTATGGCTCGACTTCCGATGTATCTTCGTCAGACGGCGAAAGAACGCTTGAAGTGAAGTTCCAAACCGCACAAAACGAATTCGCTTTAAGAGGACGGAAGTAAGCTGACGTAGGTGATTTGAACTAAAGCTTGCTGCCGACGAGGACTACGTTTAAATGCACGGGTTGAGCCAGTTGTTTGCGTGCTGTACGATAATAGAGCCAATGGCGTACTCTGAATGAACGTGGATTTCGAAATGCAAGGGCTACCAGAGAAGTATGTAAAAATCGTAAGTGAACAAAAATATTCGCATGTGCTGACCTCACATGGTCTAGTAACCTTCAGATGCTCTCGAGAAATTGTGACCATTGTCTGTGGAAGGTCCCCGTTAGTTGACCTGGTTTCGGGGAACCCCAGATATCACATGCTTAAACATTTTATTTGGAAACCCTATTGCTGCTCGCATTGTAGTGACCGCTCGTACACTGTTTTCTCCACAGGGAAGTCACCAATGATTCTTCCGAAGTCTCTTCGGACGCAACGCCGTGTAATGCCTGCATGGGCATTCATTCCAATGCGGTCAATAAGCATCCTGCATCAAGACGCATTCTGCGAATCGATAGAAGAAATGCAAGGTACAAAGAGCGTTCTCATGAGGAACAACTGGGCAACGTTCTACGGGGAAGAAGAGGGCCGTTTTCGCATTCACGTTGTTTGTTCCGGCAAATTTCAGGCACACGTTTTCTACAATGTTGTTCATCGAGAGTTGCGAGAACTGCGAGACCTGTGAGTGCGGGCTCGTACAAAGAGCGCATTTACCACGAAAACCAGTCAGCGTTTTGCAGCAGGACAGGATAAAGACCGATTTCACATTTAAGGCACAAGTCTCGGTCTCACGTCCTGTAGACCGTTCACGAAACTTGGAACCTCTGCGTCACTGCAATGAGTGACCAGCTGCGTACTTAAAGCTCTTCGAAGTACGTCAGTCCTGCTGTCTTTCCTCTGCGATTTTGCTCCTCGTTGTCTGGTTCAACTAACTACGGGTAGCAATGCTTCCGACGGAAAGCCTCTTCGAGGTCTTCATGTGGCTAAAGCGGGCGGACATCAGCTGCGCTGAACTAACAAGTCAGCTCTTCCGAAGCATTGTCTCTAAGAACAACTAGCGGCTGGGCTGCGCTTCGCGCAGCCGGCGCCGCTATTTTGGATTACTTTACCAAGAACTTTTGGTTTTCATGTCATTTAAAACATTTTCTGTTTACGGAATCTCCATGCTTAAGAATCCTTTGGGCGCAGATTCGACAAGGTACCTCCTTCGTCTCGGCTATGCGCATGCTGCATACCGCTCGCTATCGCATGTAAGCATGACACCTTCCCTCTCCCCTGACCTCAAGTAGCCCCACCATGATAAAAACGGGCGTTATTTTGAGATTCCTAATGCTTGAAAACCCCGCTTGGGTTCGCATGTAAACTCCACCTATTCTCACGCAAATGAGTTGAAGCATTGCCGTCTTGACCGCCATGGGAAGCATGGTATAGCCCCGCCATAGCATGTAAGCATGGACCTGCCCCCTAACTCCCCCTAAGAACCCCCTATACAAAAAATGAACGATATTTTCAGGAATCCCCATGCAGGAAAACCCCCTAGGATCGCAAATCAGTTGAAGCGTTGCCTTCTTGACCGCTATGTCAAGCACAGTATAGCGGGTCCGCTATTGCATGTAAGCATGGGTAAGCATAAGCTTTGACAGGTCATAACTTTTTTCGTACATGTCCGATCAACCTATAATTTTGGGGTTTTACTCAACTCTACAGGGGCTATCAAATGATATCAAACAAGACCGGATATCGAAAACGTTTTGGCGGACGGACAGACACCAGCGCTTTAGTGTATAAGGATTGCCACCTGGCTCTTTTCCCGGTTGAGTCACTTACGCTCTCCAACGAGGACGATTCCAACGACGACGATTCCAACGACGATGATTCCGAAGACGATGGTGATTTGACAGCTTGGAAGTTCAGTGTCCAGTAAGTCATGGACGGCGATGAAAAATATCCGGAAAGATATTCTTTGTTTCTAGGTAGGGCAAAAAGAAACTCAAAATTAAAGGTGGAAACATGCAATAAGCATGACTAAGACGACATAGGTCTCTCGGTTTTAGTTAAATTTTAAGTTCTCACAAGCTTTCTGAAACTGGCAACACTTTTGTAGACATATACAAACCCATTTTAGTGCACCCGGGGTGTGCGGAAAATTTGCAGGGCGGTTTTTTCAGTAAAATAAACCATCAAGCATAGGTATGCCGAGCAGATTGACTATGCACCTGATGACGACGTTGAGATCGAGGAGGAGGAGTGCGACGAGGAGAAGTTCGACCAGGCGGAAGACTTCGAATTCGAAGCAGATTTTGACGAGTGCTTCCTTCGATTCATCCTTGTCCTGCGGGTAAGTACGACATGATTCCCGGCACATGGCCAAGAAAACACTAGCCCCACCGGCCGACCCGATGAACGGCCAATTAGAAGAATAGAGCCTATTCCTGCCAATATTGATGGAATACGGACATTTAACGTCCTGCCTGACTCTCATTTACAGATATGTAGCATCGACTGCTGCGTGATCGACGCTAGCTGCGGCAAGGCCTCGCTTAGCTCCGCTCAATTTAAGTCCTTCATCGACGCGACCAAATCGTCTAACGTCGCCGTCATGCGTTTGTATGACATAAGCTTGCGGCAGTTGACCGCCGACGAATTCTTCGGTCTGACACGCGTGCCCGGTCTCTGCGACCTCCTCGTCCAGCACTGCAGCCTTCGTTCCGCCTTTGTCGACGCCACGTTCATTCGAGTGTGCGGCGAGTGCGGCATCACGACGCTCACTGTGTCGCCGGGACCGGTCGACGGATCCAACTACGCCACGGACGACGAGAGCTTGCTGGAGTTCTGCTTCAAGCGTCGTGCCGGAACGAGCCCGCCAATTAAGCTGGACGTTCACCTGAGCCATCCTACGATTAGCGCCGACTTTGTCGCCAGTTTTAAGCAGGTGAGTCTGTTCAGCGGGAAGCAGCGGCAGCAAAGCAGCAGTTCAGCTCATTCGTGCAATAGTACTTAAAAGATTACTTTCCGATTCGAAGGTTCATCGCTTTTCGACTCTAGGTTTCAAAAAGTGCGGCTTCTACAATTCAATCCTTTGCTCAGTATTTTTGAAAGCACTGGAAATGCTTTTATTAGCAAATTAGCAAAAAAACGTCTTTATAGCTTGTCAAGTTTTTGGCCACGTTTGATGATGATGATCCTAAAAAGACGTTGAGAAGACAAAACCAAAATTGACTAGAAAAATCTATTTCCTCCGTTGTTGTGGAATGCGATGGAAAACCTTTTCAATCCTCCGTTGTGTTTAAGGCATTTTTTTCAAACCCCTTTCGCGGGCGCGTGGAGCTGGATTTCGGTGGGCCTCGGAAGATCATATGTGGAATGCGACGCGCAAAACCGCTTGCCGTTCCCAAGCTTCATGTGAGCGTCACGAAGGGCCTAATTTCGTTCCAAGGACGCTCTCTGACTTATTAGATTCTTGTTGACCTTCCCATCGTACTCGTTTCTCGATTATTACTCAGGCTTCCTTCAGTACTTTGTCCAATAAAATATGTCGACCCGAAAATTCGGCTTCTCTTAGTTACGGACTAGCGGCTGGGCTGCGTGAAGCGCAGCCAGTGCCTCGGTAAGAATTTTACAAGTTTAAACTGACGAGCGTATACTTTCTTAGCATGAACATCTTAAGCGTGGCATTAAAATTTGAGCAGATAACGCTAGCATGCAAAATATATTTATTACGAGCAGCACACTGTCCGAGAAAAGCAGCATAGCATTTAAAAAATTGTGATTTAGTCGGACGGCTTGAGCAGCACTTTGATAGACTCGTTCGAGCACGCCATCTTGATGGCCTGGTCCCACTCCTTTAGCGCGTAGGTGTGCGTCACGACGCCCTCGGAAGTGCAAAGTCCTCGCTCAAGCAGGTCGATCGCTATCGGATAGCAGTAGGGTCCCGCATGAGAGCCGCGAATGTCGAGCTCTTTGCGGTCGCCAATCGTAGACCAGTCAGTGCTCACGTCGTGTCCAAAGACCGAGAATTCCACGAAGCGACCCAGGCGACGAATCATCGCGAGGCCCTAGAAAAGACGTTTTCTGTCAAGATCGTAGCGTACAGCGCGCCGTCCCGGTGCGGTACGGAGATCGGTACGGGACGTAATACGGTACGGTACGGAGCGTATCGGCACTATACCTCGGAAAATTGAAGCCGTACCGTAGCCCTAATTCCGTACGGGTGCCGCCTACAGTTTTTAAGAGGTCTCTCAAACAAGCACTTTACTTGAGTAGCTCCCTCCACGGCGCCTGTGACTTCGAGGTAGACGTCGCATCCGTAGCCATCGGTCAGCTCCTTAACGGTCTTCACGACGTCTTGCTTACTCGGATTGAGGACAGTGTCCGCTCCGTACTTCTTAGCCAGCTCGAGCTTCTGGTCGACGAGATCGATGACAATGAGCTTCTTGGGCGTCTTCAGATGGGCCACCTAAGAAGCCCGGTAATTATGATTTATAAATAAACCTGGAGGTCTAAGCAGATCAACGGAAGCAAAAGCCTGGTACAATCCCGGGTGTTGGAGGCGAAACGCTTGTCAGGTACAGTGTGCACTGTTCTGGACCAGGATTGCTGAGCATACCTGGCACATCAGGAGTCCCAGCGGACCAGCGCCCGCGATCACCACGACGTCGTCGAGCTGAATCTCGGCACGGTTCACCGCATGAATCGCTCCGGACAGCGGCTCGATGATGGCGGCGTCCTCCAGCGAGAGGCTTTCCGGAACCTTGTATACGTTGGAGCGCTCCGGAACGAGCATGTACCTAAAGATTGGCATCCGTAAGACGTATCGAAAGTCGTGCTGTACTGTCCCCTGTACCATGCTGACACGCGTCTCGTACCCTGTACCTTACTGGCCCCTTTAACCAGTACCTTAGTCGTACTGTACCGACCTCTACGACCATTGTGCCATACTCCGTTTCGTGCTGACACGCCTTCCGTAGCCTCGTACCATACCGATGACTTGCTCCGTACCATAAGCCGGACCGTACCCAGTACGGTGACGGTGCCTATTGAGCCCCCACCCCCACGTAACATCGCCGTACCGTACTCGTACCATACTGTCCCCTACAGTACTGCCGTACTGTACTCACCCGCCTACCGTAGTCGTACCCTACTGATCACCCGAGCCGTCGTACTGCCGTACTGTGCTCCCCCCCCCCCTTTTCCGGTACGTACACAGCACGGTAATCCGTACCTCGCAAAGGCGCCGTCCACTTGGAAGCCGTAGATGTCGTGCGGCTCGCACATGTTGTACTGTCCTCGCACGCAGAAGCGGCACTTGCGACACGGCAGTAGGTTCTCGGGAATGATGCGATCGCCGACTTTCAGGCCGAAATGATCACCGGCGCCTTCGCCGAGCTCCTCCACGTAGCCGAAGAACTCATGTCCGGGAATCACCGGCGTGTTGAACATCGGCTTTCCATCGTTCTTGTCCCAGAAGTGTTTCGCGCCCTGGTAGCACTTGCAGTCGCTGGTGCAGATCCCGGCAACTTCAACGCGCATTAGCAGCTCGTTCTTGCCGGGTCTCGGTATGGGAACCTTAATGCTTTTTGGTTTTGACAGCAAAAGTGGAACACTAACTGGTGCTTAACAAAAAGTTCATTCAATTTTCGGCCTCACCCTTTTTCCAGGAGCACTGATGTTTCCAATTAAGCGAAAAATACCAGAAAGAGCTATGGAGTGCCAAACATCCTTCTCTTTTTTGGCTGAATTGTCGAAATAAAGTATTTGTACGCATAAATGCAATATTATTTTCAGTTTTTTAGGGGTCATTAGTAAGAATGGAGGCCTCGCTAAGAGTAATTTTAACGGTAGCTGTATACATGGTCGGCTCCAATATTCTATTACGTACCGTGCTCCCTTCCGTGCTGAGTACGGTACGGGTACGATACCAACGATATCAGGGGTTTAGTATGCTACGCTGCACGGTACGGTGGAAAGAGGATCAGTTCCGCACGGTTGTCACGCTATTTTGCGCATGGTACGACCCGCACCGTATTACGACCCGTGCCGTAATCGTACCGTACTCTTACGACACGAATTACGGATAGGGGGGGGGGACCAGTGCGGATGCTGGATGCCGATCCTTAATATCTTTCGATGTAATCCGGTATTTCCAGACATACCTTCTCGACGCGGTAGTCCACTGGACCGTGGCATCGCACAGCGTCCATTGTGCCATCCGACGAGCCGGTTGGTAGGATTCGCTTGAGCATGTTTTGCGAAAAATGAAGCTTGTGAGTCAGAGGTCACAAAGGTCCTTGTTTATATGTGACTAGGCCAAGCAACTGCTGCTGCGGAAGTAGATAAGAATGCGCCTCGCGTGCAGGCATTCGCTATCAGGGTTGAGTTAACGGTTTCGCTGACAAACAACGAGCCGAACTTGTCAACAACCTTCGAGTGAGCGTGCAACGGCGCTGTGAACAGAACTTCCTCATCGACATGCCAAACTGACATTGTATTCAGTTTGCATTTCACGCATTTGCCTTGTTTACCGCAAAAGAGTCAAGCAAATATCATCATTGTCAGAACCAGTGTTTTGACTTCTACGCTGAACTTCTACTTCTACCTCTACTTCTACTTCTACCCTGAGTAGAAGTAGAAGTTTCTACTAATGCCCGCTAGAAGCAGAAGTAGAGGTAGACGTTTTCATCGTGCACAGTGAAGAAGTGCGTAATCTATGATCTAGCATCTACAGAAAAGCCGGCTCCAAACAACGCCTACGACAACACCCTTTTTAGAGCATTGTTCGACGAACGTCTTTCTTTTCAGCTGCCACTGTGAAAACTAACAAGAAATGAGTTGCGACCGATTCGCACCTGCTATACGTCGACTTTCTGCTGAGCAACACAAATTGGCCGCTGTTGTAGACCCGTCAAGGACAACACGCACGTCTCGGTATCGGAATTCAGGAAAGGTTTCGATCATGTTCACGCCATGACGTGATCCGTGACGTGATTCACGTAACGGATCACGTCACGGGGGTACCCCAATAACGGCGCCGTTATCCGTTACGTGATTTCACAAAAATGACGTTTTCTGCTTAGAAAATCGCTAAATTTTCAAAACTTTTTACCGAGCCTTAACGTTTTTACCTAATTTTTGCCCGCTTTTGTCTTAGCTACTATTTGTATGACCTCGGAAGCATTCCCCAAGGAGAAAACAACAAAATCACGAAGAACTAGCGGTTTCAGAGCAAAAAATGAGCGATTTTTTTAAGAAAATCATGGATTGATAACGGCGCCGTGACGTGTCACGTAACGGATCACGTCACGGGGGGTGGTTTGCCTACCCTTAAAAAAGGACCGGAACGGACTGGCAAGGAGACGAACCATTTACCTACACTTTTTTTACGTTCCGTCTGAATAAAAAAAAACAGCGGAAACCGGATCGTAACGGCGCGCCATCGCTTGTTAGAAACTTCCACTAAGATCAGGATAGGGCGGCAACCATGAGGGTTTGTGTGCGGCCTTTGGCGCCGGAAAAGCGGCGATCATCTGGACTATTGATTGCTCGCTCGAGGCAATGACCGACGAAAATTTATGCAGCTTTTTACTTTAATTTTCGTAAAAAATCGTCCGAAGCGACGTGAATCCTGGTCCCAATGCCCGGAAGAGTTTTCAGCGCTGGTAGGTTCACGGCACTGACGTTCGGAAGGTCGTGATTGACTTTGGCACCTGCGGCTTATTCGGCGGCGTCTTGTGCTCTGATCTTGTTCTGCTATCGTACTACTTCGCGCAATTCCTACAGATGTTTTCATATACGGCTATCGCTTGCAACCGCTTCACTGCCATCGTTCTTGCCCTACGTCATGCTAAGGAAGATGTTGAGCGAAGAAACCGGCATAAATCTAGACCTTACACTTGACAAAGGATGTAGGGAAATGAAATCAAGTAGAAAGTAAGTAGGCTTTTATTCAAAAAGATCATATAGGTATACGTTGGTAGTCAGTACAAGTGCATTAAGACTCAAGCTGGGTACTTAGCTGGGGCCTTAACCTAGAACATATGTAGCTAGTAGTTTTCTTGGTAACTAGGCTTTCTTAGTACATTCGTCGACCTATACCCAATCAGTGGGGAGCGGCCGGGAAGGACCTCAGTTTTCGACCAAGACAACATAAGTCGACAAGTCGCTCAACTGAGGCGATGCTTTAGATGATAAGACTCGAATATCGTGTACCGTCCCGCTGAAAAGAACCAAAATTCGACCTGTAAAACTGACCAAAGATGAACTTGTAACGCAGGATGAGACTGAGGCCTTTTTGGAGTAAAGGTCATTACCTCAAGTTTGCATGTAAAAAGATTCTTGGCAAACTTGACACGTCACGTCACGGATAACGTCACGCCCGCTACCCTTACTTTTTTTGCTGCTACGCAACCAACACGTTTTGCTTAGAATTGAACGGGAAAACGACACTGCGGGGTCAGAACGACGAGGAAAACGGAAGGGGGTGAGTGGTCGACCGTCTCTACTGCAGCTTGCCTCTGTCGCCACGCCGTAGTTCGTTAGCGAATGGAGAAGGTACATCTTGAAGAAGACCGACTTGAAATTGTGATTTTTCTCGTGCACCCGGCGCGCAATGTGTGGTGGGGGCAAGAATATGTGCCGACGACGGTTAGGTGAAGCGCGAGCAGTATGCCCCATAGCCATCCCAGCCAGAGGTATTCTGACGGTACCTCCATTCAGAAATACCCTCGGCATGTAAGGATAGCTTATAGACTTGCAAAAGTTCCCTGTTTCATGCACAGAACGCTTGCGGAGTGGTCTGCGCAGGCAACTCCTAGAAAAGCCGCACCATTTTTCGTTGTTTTTAGCGTTCCAACGAACTTTCTAGCGTTTAGCTTGCGTACCTGCCGGAACGGTCACGTGGTGTAGTGGCAAGGCGCTAAGACTGCCGCGCTAGAGGTCAGTGGTTCGATTCCCGCTCGCACCGACCGAGGAGCACTCGTCCTCCCCATCCCTCCGCGGGTCAGGGAAAACCCGAGTATTGCTTTCACGAAGGTACAAAGGTGTCTGCATGGCTGGGGTCCAGGGCTTAAGCAACCCCCACTCCGAGAGCCTGCAGGTGCCGCTGTGTACTGCCTCTCGCCAAGGCAGTGTGGCCTAGCCACCCCCGCGACGGCGGATTTGCTCGGATCCAAGTACTTAGGGGAAGCGACGCCCAAGATTCCTTGAACCTTTTATTTATGATTTTATTTCGAACATACAACGGCAAGGATGTCATCGGCAGAGGCCCGTAGAAATAGGCCGACCACTCTCTGCAGACATCTTCATCATCATTATTCATTTATGCTATCTTATAATCGTCCACCATTGCTGTACTTTTCGTTTTTTATTCCACCGGCAACGATGATCGAGCGCTACGACGTACCGTAGTCGTAGTAATGGCACGAAGAGTGGGAACGAGAAGAACATTTTGCGATCCACGTTAATTTCGTACGTAATGCATAGGCCGGCAATCGGAAACACATGGCGGCGGTTTGAAATTACGGAAGTAGCTTGCATGCCCGTTACAAATGGCCGCGACGAGGTAACGGAAGGCGTCTGAGAGCAAACACTCACACTTCCGTGAATTGAGCTCAACGAGATCATTGTCGTCTTCTCAAAGACATTCGCACGCGCCTGCATTGCTAGATTGCAAAAGGATATAGCTGCAAATTACTACAAAAATACGGAGTTGTTTGCGAGTTTACTGTGAAAATATTCCTTTTTACTTTAATCCAAAATTTTGCTGTAGAAAATCCGTTGCATTTCTCCACTTTGCGACTCTTGTTTATAGGAAAATGTCAAACTTGGTGTAAAGCCGTGCGAAAAAGTTGAATAAAAATTCGGGGCTGACTTGCGGTCATAGTATGGACGACTTCAAATGTGTGGAATTCCTCGTAAGCTGTACTGGCCTCCACATCGGAAATCCCGCCGATCACGTTGTCCTGCGACGTCTTCGCATTGCTAGGGCTCTTGCTTTTACATCAATAGGTGAGGGATTTTGCTTAGCATTTTTGCAGCAAGGTGAAAAATTCGGGCAGGAAGCGGACTTTCACCTGCCATTGGAGCGTATTGCAGTCGGACTGTTCATATTCTATGGCATTTTCTCCGTATTATTCGGTGAAAACGGTCGCCTTGTGAAGTGGCTTAGCGACTGCCGCGGGCTTTTGTCAATGGTAAGCCGCTCGAGTAGGACATGCTGCAGGATCAGCCTTGCTATACTCACTGGCCCGCTGACGTCTCTAACGCTCTAAATGTTCTCGATGTACCTAATTTACTGGCAGCTGAGTGGACGTCTCACATTAGTCAGCCGACATTTACGTCGTTGTCCGCTTGCGGACAGGTGGCGACTGAAAATCTTGGACGCATGTATCGCTACATTCGTTGTGCTGATCACAGCGTGCCAGGTAGCGTTGGACTGCGCTGCGATTAATGCCTCGCTTCATGACGACACTGTCAGGAACCAAAGAGGCTTGTACGAGGACGTAAGTTGCTGTCTGACCTGGCTACGGACGGCAATGTTGCGCTGCAGGCATGAACTTAGCGAGTGGGGCCTGAACGCGAACCTAAAATACTGCCATATCAATTTTCCGCTTATTTAAGAGAGACTAGTTGAAAATATGGCCAATACTTGTCAAACTTGAATTTGGAAAGTTGAACAATTTCACTGCGTCCCTTCTTAGCTCACACGACCTTCGGTCAGGCGAGCTTAGGTGGGCAGACCCCATACGCCCTTGTCTTTAGCCGTTTGGCACGCATTACGGCCGAATTCCTGGTACCGAGCTGATGACTTACGTTGCCTTCGTGGCTGACGTCGTACTTGCGTTGCTAGTGCTAATTATTTTATCACTGAACCGACGCTTTGAACACAGCAATGCGCTACTTGGACGAATGGGTCGACGGGCAGAGAGCCCGAATTGTGATTACGCTATGTCGGACGAGTTCGAAGAAGCAATGAAGGCACATTTCGGCTTGCTGGAGACACTTGCCGTCTTCAGTAAGATATTCCAGGTTGGAAGTTGACCTCTTAAAGGCCCTAACATGAGATTCACCTTAGAACTACATATTCCTGCAAGTGTTACTGTTGATTCCGCGGATTGTCGATTCCTTGTGGTATGTGCAGGAAGGCGCACGCAGCAGCGAGGACGCACTCGGTGCAGTACATAGCGTAGTGAAAAGCGTTGCCGTCGTTGTCGGTTTGATCCTCATCCCGGCGAACTTACGTGCCACGGTAGAAAATGGATAGGCACATGTGTGTTAAAACGAGTTCAAAAGTCCGAATTCTAATTACGAAACATCATCGGAACTAGAAAACGAGCAGAAGTGCGAGAACCCGTTCTAAATTTAGGGCCGCGTATTTTGACTGAACAAAAGTAGGGATAATAAGGTACGAAAAGCTCGGAGATGGCCCGCCGCAGGCGGCGCAATCGAAAATTTAGTCAACAATTTGACAAGTTCAGTGAAAATATCTGTAAGCTCCTATGGCGGTCACTTAATTAAATGCTTAATAATTTCGAACTTCTAAGCAGAATTTGCGAAATCGAAATTCGAAAAAATAATGAATTCGCATTTTCGTTATGCCCCTGAGCCGCGTTTTAGGTTCAGGAAGTTCATGCATCAGCGTGGTGCAACAAGCTTTTATGGCTGCCCTACCATAAGGAAACCAATGTCGCCGTTCGCATACTGCTGGACAGCGTCCACCGTGGAGTTGGTATATCGCTCGGCGGCTTCACAGTTATTACTCGGACGCTGCTATTTACGGTAGCAAACATTCTTATTTTTGGGGACTGCGTTTTAAATCATCCTCAAAATGACGACTTCAGCAGGCTTGCATTCTTGAAGTGTTTACGTCAAAAGACCAAAAAAGATCTACATCATACACGGACTACACTTCTCTACACGGTTACGTAATTTAGCTTTTGTCGGCCACCGTCTCGTTCATTACGATATTCAACGAGGTTCGCCGTACGCCCTTTTCCGATACGGATTCAGCTAACGTGACAATGTCATAAAAAAGAATATGTGCTGCTTGAACATTTCTACTGTCCAAGCTGCCATCAGACAAGCGTGCGCAAATAAACTTGAGTCTCTGAAGTGTACCAATCGCATGCTGATGGTCTCCTTGCCACAGACACTATTGAAATCGAGAAATCATATCGTCTAAGACGACATTGACCTTTAGCAGAAATGAGATTCAAATTCATCACTGCCCTGGTTACGCTGACCGGCCTGAATGTTACCGCTGCACGGCAGTCGAGAACAACAAAAACTTTACGCATTATCAAGGCTGCCACGCTGCTTAGCATTGGTATGTTTCAAAGATTTGTCTTGCAACTTTTAAGCCAGTTAAACATTTTTAAATACAACAACGCCGTTCAGCAGTTTTAGTTACTCTCTACGCCCTGTACGAACTTCTTCACCGACTTTTCGACAACGGCGAGCATTTTGCGTGGACACTATTCATTTATACTCTTGGTGCAGCTCGCACAGCAGTATCGATGGTAAGTAAGGCTGCGTCATAACATGCCCAAGTTTCGGGGGGGGGGGAACAAAATTCACGTTACACAGTTTACTCCTTGGTAACCTTAAACCACTTATGCTGTCTACAGAAAAAACATACGAAGAAAACATTAACGAAAACGTGTGCTATGTGCTTTAGTTCTTTTGCCGTGTTTCTCCTGTTGCGTTGCTACACTCTTGCGCAAGCTTTCTTTTTCTGTTGTCACTGTATTTTCGAATGTTTGGGATGTTTTTGGCATTGAGTTCTGGAGAAAAGTTCCCAAGTTCCGACACCATATCGTCCGGGAACCGGCGTACACCTGCGAACAGACGACGTGTGCGAGGGCAAGAGGATCGGATCTTTTTCTAGATGTTCCTTGTGTACTGGCAACTAAGCGGCAGCCTCAGTGCTCTACTAGAGCAGCTGTACACGGCCAATAACACGTATGGAAATATGCTATCGGAGAGGCAGAATAGAAGGGATGCATACATATGTGTTGTTGTTTGCTTGCTTTCGGCAGCTTACGTGCTAAAAGAGCTCCTTACGGTTGTCGAGTTTGCTCTGGGGTATCGGAAACAACTTTACCTCTACGATGACGTAAGTAATGCATGCAGCGTTCCCGGACTAGGATTAATTTTATTCAGCCGTTCGGCTTGACGTACGGCTACTGGTGCTGGATGCTCCTCACGTTGTACCAGACAACGGCTGGAAATATTGCGCTGGCTCTACAGCTAGTCATTACGTACGCTGTACGGGACCTCTTACAGGAACATACCCGGCAGCTGAAACGCATTCGGAGCATCAGTCTAGACGCTGAGCGCTCTCCAAATGGTGACACCGGCACACTCGCTGATAGACTCGAGCAAATGCTCGAGCGTCAGCTGGCGTCTATTAAAACGCTCATCCTTCTCGACCGGTGCTTTAAGGCATGCTTCGTCGATTTCTGACTTCTCTTTGTTAGCATGAGATTTAGTGGCATTTATTGGTGCGAACGCTGCTCTTGATCCCGCGACTGGTCTCATCCATGTGGACGTTTCAGAGGCAGTTCACCGGCGTCGAGCCTGTTTTTCGTGCACTCGTCAGCCTGCTCAAGTCGCTAACGGACCTCTTTGCACTGATCATCGTGCCGGCTGACATGCATTCTGTGGTAACACACTTTTAGAAATGTGTCGAGCCGTGCCGTGGGTCGTGATGTGCCACAATGCCGTGGTCACGGCACAGCATCTTGCATTCACTAGAATTGTCATTTGCATAGGCACTTCTGCACCCATCCAAAGGCCCAGCCTTTGGTTTAACTGAAAGCTTTGCCTACCGAAAAGTAGCCCATAATGACTGCCATGCTCTAAACGTCGGACACACGAAGCTTTTCTACACTGTGATCACCGTGAACTCATTCATTAGTGGTCAAAACTAGGTGTTTTCAGATCCAGAAAGCAGACGACGCGATTGAGAGGAGCGAGCAACTCTGGCCCTCGAAGGCAGAACGCGTACGTATACTTGCACAGACGCTGTTGGCGGGATGGCGGCAGCCCGACTTAGGCGTCACTCTGGGTGGCATGACGGTAGTGACCAAGCGCCTAGTGCTAACGGTGAGTATTTCTATAGCGAAATCCCGTAGGCGTTTAGGGAGCGTCCAGAAAATACGTAGGGAGGATCGGGCCCCTCCCAAAATCAGTGCAAAAAAGATTAAACCCTCTGGAGGGGGAGGGGGGCGGGTCAAAAAAGTGCCCTGTAATGCTTACGTATTTTCTCGACAACCTCTTAACAAGGCAACTGAAACAAAAAAAAACAAATCACGTCCGAAGCGAATTATGAAAGACTTTTCCTTGCGAAGCCCAATACGGTTTTCGGAGCTACCCTTGCCTCTAGGAGAATGTTCAGACTTGTCATTATTGCAGTTGGCCTCGGTGCTGATCACCTTCTTAACCCTATTCGGCCAGTTTCGCCAATCGCCTTACAACAACAACTTGACAAGTGGACCGACTAATGCCACTACGAGCTAAGTGAGTGAGTCAGAGAATAATAAGCGTCGCTAAACGCAACGCGTCTCTTCTATTTTTATGTTATTTTGCTCTGCGTACCGTATGCGGAGTAACGGTATAAAGTCTAATCACAGGACTGACAGTGGACGTGCTTCCAGAGCTGGCGCGGAAGACGTTCAAAAATCCGGCAGAGACGCAAGAATTGTGCGAGCTTTAAGAGCTAGGAGTGTTTCGACTGATAGTGGCGTAGTGACCAGGTCACATGTGAGAACGATCTTCGCAGTCGGATTCGGAACTCGGTTATTTCATATCAGCAAATTCGATATTCGGAAAATTGCGGATATTTAGAAATTCCGAAATTCGGATTACTTTTATTTCGGATTTCGAATTTGTTACTGGAATTGGTTTTTTGGAGTATGAACTCCAGATCCATTTCCACCATGTTTGATCAGATATACATGTGTGATTTCTGCTGCCGACTGTTTACCGTCCCCCCGGTGCGCTTTAAAGGCTACGAGCGCCAGTTAAACAACGTCGATATCGGTCAGAAAAAAACCGCAGTAGAAGGCACTGGCAGAACACATCGGCGGAACCCACGCAAATGGCCGGAGGAGCGTCCGACGTTCCATTTCTACCCCGATTATCAACGCAAACCGGGCCGTTGACATGTTATCTCCACGTGGCCGTGGCGTTGGGCATGTGGGCGAAACATGAGATTATCTTTCTGGAATATGCGCGTCCCTCACTCCCCGTCAAATAAAATCCATGCACCGATGTTTGGCTGTGCGAAGAAGAATGATGACGACGACCGCAACAACCGCTAACTTCTTGAACATCTACTTACCAACAGTCAGTAAGTTCATAGTTGTGCCTAAAGCACGAAACCAAGCGTTCCTTATATTACGGGAGACTTTTCACGCATTTTAGTATTTTTAGCACTAGGTACATAAAGTACCGTATTCAGGCTTTTTTGCCAATGGAACAGATAGAGTAACTCATAACCTTTCTTGGGCCGAAATTGTCCGTATGAGTTCCCCTACTGCACCCATATCCTGCCAAGTGCATCGTGTCCCTTCGTTATGCGGGACGATAAAACCCTTTGCGTGGGCTTTAGCATCCCGTACTTTCTTCCATCGAACGGTCAGCGTCCAGTGGAACAAATTTTTTTGCTACACTTGACAAATTTTTAACCAAATTTTCGATGGTGTGACCTGCGGCAGGCGCTCGTTTCAAGGCATCGTTTTGTCGAGCTGGATTTTCCGTCGTTGTGAACATATTCGACGCAAAATTGGGTTTCCGGAAACCGCCTACGTTTAGAACTTCTCAAGCTTGCACCGCTCGCAGTTCTGACCGTGTTCTCCATCGGCACCTTCGTTCTGAATGAGCAGAAAATGCACGCGAGTCTTCCCGAACCATCGCAAGGCGTGCCGAACGACGTCGTCATCAGACTGCCTCGCGAAACCGAGCTCAAATGCTCGGAGGTCCAGTCCCATATACGTGCGATACCCACGCCAAGGAACATGTCCATCTATCTGGTAAGTTTTCGCAAATGTTCGGTACAGAAGTGAAAACGGTACTTTTTTCGGAGCTTTTTCTTCATTTTTGGGCCTAAAAATTTCAGACGTTGCTCGATTGCTCATAACATACATCGAAATATACTCCTTTTCCGGCGCATAGACTGGCGTTCACTGTTAAAGACGCCTCGCTCTAGTAAATCGCTGATGGCAAATTGAGATTCAGGCCTCACCCAAATACTCCTTGAACATCTGTGCACTTCGGAAAGCGATGTCCTCCATGCTCGCCTCGATCTCCTGCTATCTCGAGAATCGAGAGATCTTTACGAGGAGGAACTTGACGCTTGCTACGGTGCTGGATCACGAGAATGGGGACGCAAGGGAGTAAGTCGAAGTAGTTTATGCTTCGCCTGAGTGTTTGTGTTAGGGAATGTCACCGAACCAACGACCGATTCTCAATGAAGGAGTTGCTCAAATCGACGCATACGACTGCAGACTTTTGGAACTACATCGCCGTCATTCGGGATCCAGTCGATCGATTCCTCTCCGGATTCGTCGACAAGTGCATCAGGTAAGTACCTCTGAAATTTACTCTTCAAATAAAGCCACAGGAAAAGTAGACTGAAACTAAAGCAAACTTGAAACGGTATAAATGATGATTAATTTCAAACAAACACGAAAAACCTTTTTAATTTTACTTTCGGTATAATAACTGCTCCTCTCAATTCGACCATCTTCCACCATCGCTAGAGTAGAGCCTCATGGCTTCATGGGCATTATTCGGTTTCAGAGAAAGAGTTCGCTACAAGAAGGCCTACGGCTCGGTGTGCTACCGATGCGGCACGAATATGGGCTGTTTCCTAGACGTTCAATACAAACGAGCACAGAAGATCGCTAGAGGAAAGCTCCGTCCGAAGAAGTGGAGGATGGAAGACCTGCACTTTCTGCCACAGAGCTGGTAAGTAAGCATCTCAGCGGGCGATGGTGTTGTAGAAACTAGTGCACAACTAGCCTCTCCGGTGAGATATGCAGGATGCAGGCGCATGCAGAAACGCCAGGCGGGAGCGGGGTCACAATAATGCTTGCCGGCCGAAACAGTTATTTCATGGTTCGGCTAAACTATCTTCTTCAGGCCCCGCTCAGATGGTCATCGAAGATTTGAAATGCGAATATCCGTATCAAAAGAATTCCGTCCTGACTTATGCAGACTGGACGGGATACTTCAGCATACGGCACTATTTATTACCTATGAATGCACGTATGCCTGATTTGAGCGCGTACTCTGTATGCTAGGGGCAGGTTAGAAAAGCTCCGCTGATGATGCTACCTCAATGGAATACAGACGCTAACTCGGGGATTAAGTATCACGTTGAGGAATTCCTGTGTACTGCGTGTTTCTGCATGCGTACGCATACTGCGGTACCGCCTGGTACGCCTGATTACAATCATGCATGTCCAAAGCATGGTAAAATAGGCAAGCATTTTTTAAGAATTAAATTATCCCCAGGTTGGCGTATATTACGTTTCGCTTCGTTGAACCGTATTTGGAGCTCGCATTCCCCCTCCCTTTTTCCCGGCATTGGATAATATCTCTTCTTCGTCGTGTTCCAATGTGTTCTTCCAGGTACTGCGACTTCTCTTCAAACCTTCACCGCTACACGTTGTTGCGCTACCCGGGCCACGGCGCAGGAGAAATGGCGCAGTTCACCAAACAGCTCCTTCAACTCCTCAAAGACCGTGGCGTCCCCAGCGATACCCTCGACACCATTAGGACGTCGCTTTTGGAAGAAAAGACCAATCACGCCACATTCGAGATGAAGGAGCGACGGGTGATGAAAGAGAGGCTAACGTCGAGCCCGTGGTTGATGCAGAAGCTGTTGAGGTTATACCAGTCAGACTACGAGATGTTCGGCTTTGCGCTGCCATGTACGACGGATCGGTAGAGCCTAGTTGTTCATCTCTTTGTTGTATAAATGGGTCAGAGCAGTAGTTCCTATTAATGAAAACGTGCCAGCAGGCTGGTTTGCCGTGGTGTTGTACTTTTACCGATTTTGACGTCTTTGGAACGTACGATAGAATACGATGTTCTTGTGTTATGTCTATTGACTGCTGCCCTAGTTGATCGGTAGTACATGTTGATTTCTACTTCCTGCTGTTTATACTACGCACGGCCATTTGAAAGTCGTCGGAAAGGCCACCATGGTATCGCAGTAAAAAACCGACTGATGGATAACTTCGCGGAACCCACGCAAATGGTCAGGGTGCATGCAACGTTCCCTTTCTACCCCGATAATTAATGTAAAATCGAGGCGTTGAACGTTGTTTCCACGCGGTTGTGGCTTCGGGGGCGGGGGCGCAATACGTGCCCACTCGCTGTCAAAAAGCCCATGTACCCATGCACCTCTGGTTGGCAATGCGAAGTAGAATGCTGACGGCGACCGAGACTACAGCCAACTTCTTGAATACCTACTTGCCTACGTGCAGTAAGTTGCAATTGAGTTAATGGTTTAGACGGAGGAAGGTAGCGCTTCATCTACTTCGGGATTTTTTTGAAGTAAGCTCAGCTTGAAGGCAGATTATTACCAGGGAGCTTTGTAAAAGATGCAGAGGGAGCCTACAGAACTTATGTCTAGCTGACATGGCGGAGGGGCGGGGGGGGGGGGTCAGGGCACAGCTGATGTCAGCATCGGTGAGCGTTGAAAGCCGTGTTCTTAGCCCGCGCTACGCGTGACCAAGTCAAATTTTCGCTACATTCTTAAATTTTTGCATAAAATGTGGTTAGTTTCGCCTGCGGCGTGACCCGTTCTCCTGAATCCGGCCATCGTTTTCGACATTTGTCCCAAATTTGTTCGCTGAACCGAAGACGAGCCCATTTGGTACGAGCGTCCAATTGAACACGAAATGACAGTTCTTTGACATGCCGAAAGGTTTTGCATAGATACGCGAAAATAAGAAAAAAACCGTCGCGTAAGAGCCTTCGAATACAATCATATTTGGCCTAATTTCGATGAATTTCCGGAGCACTTTTTAACGAAAGTGACGTTCATACCTGGACAAATATCAATTCACCTTCTAGCCAAACTGCTGGCCTCCGAAAATTGCCTGCTTTTAGAGCTACTCATGCTTGTACCACTCGCAGTTCTGGCCGTGTTCTCCATCCGCACCTTCGTCATGAGTGAGCAGAAAATGCAATCGAACCTTAGTATCGGTATAAAACCGCCGTCTCGTATGGCGAACGTGAACAACGCCGCAAGCAGACTGCCTCTCAAACACAAGCTCAAATGCTCTGTGGTACGGAATATGCAGTCCCAACTGCGAGAGATACCCACGCCAGCGAATATGTCAATCTATCTGGTTAGTTTTGCATACACAATGCAGAATTGGGCATGCGAGCGGAACGACGGCCGCAATTTTGCTAGATCAGGCTAGTTACACATCATCAAAAGTGACTAGGTACAGGCTTAGGCTGATAAGGTTTAGGCCACTCCGAAATATTCCTTGAGCATCTGTGCCCTTCGGAAAGCGATGTCCTCCATGCTCGCCTCAATCTCCTGCTACCTCGAGAACCGAGAGATCTTCGTGAGTAGGAACTTGACGCTTGCGACGGTGCTCGACCACGAGAACGTGGAGGCAAGAGCGTAAGTCGAACCACTATTCGAACTGTTCAGAGATATCTGACTAGCTGCGTAAAAAAAGGTTTCTTGAAGACGTATTTCATACAGATGGCGCGGACCGCAGCCGTGCTGTGCTGAACCACTCCCCCCCCCCAGCCGTGCACCGTGCGCTGAAGCACGGAAAACGGCACGCCACGGCCGCCATTTCTAGCATTTGACATAAGATCCAAGCTGTCAAACTTGAGTCCCACCTATGACAGTCTACGGGCTGCCACAAGCCGAAACTGCGGTATGACCACCGGGTTGCTGGCTGGCTACATAGCTCAAAATTTACTCTCAAAGGAAGACGCCTACATCTGAGCCTTAGCATCCACTATGACCTCGTAGAATCTTTGATAACGCGCATTAAGACCTACGCTATACTTGGCACAAATATTGCTAAGCAGTAGGCCTATCAAAGCGGAATGGATTTACGCTTCGGTTAAGTTCGTCGTTGCTAGACTGTGCCATCAAACCAACGACCGGTTCTCGGTGAACGAGGTCCTCAAAACGACGAACACTACTGAAAACTGGTGGAACTACGTGGCCGTCGTTCGGGATCCCGTCGATCGATTTCTGTCCGGATTCGTCGATAAGTGCATTAGGTAAGCACAGGATAGTCGCTTGTTGCCTCAAGCCTCGAGATTGCACATCACAGTTCGGATTCAGAGAAAAGGATCGCTACACGAGGGTCTACCGATCGGTGTGCTATCGGTGCGGCACGAACATGAGCTGCTTCCTGGAGACCCAGTACAGACGAGCGCTAAACATCGCTAGGGGAAACATCCGCGCGGAGAGCTTGAGGATGGAAGACCTGCACTTTCTGCCGCAGAGCTGGTAAGTAAAGCCTATCAACCGGTGGGGTCTCGTTGGAACTTCCTAATAAGTCGCTGTTCCGCCACCCAATTGATTCCTGAGCTTCCAGTTTCAAAGAAAAATATGCTCGAAGACCATAAAAGTCATAAAAACCATGCTAACATGTGCTTCAATCAAGCCAAAAGAGCACATAAGTTCATTTAATTTATTTGATTCATTTCATTTAATTTGATTCAATAGAATAATAAACTTTAAAAATAAAGTGTTTTTCGACTGAGAAGTCGTGGTAAACAGTTAACGCAGTTTTGTTTGTACTTGGGTTCTAGTAAAAAAATTGCTAAAGGCGGACCAGAGGAATTACGTTACATGGCTTCACCTGACCATGCATTATTGCAAGTTATTAACGAGACACCGTGGCGAGTTGCAAACTGCTTGAAAGCCGACAATTTGCAAACATCCTCAAAAAGCTATTTTTCGGCTTGTCATTGGACGGAGGCTCGGCCCGGGCCTCAAGTTAAGGCCCGCGGTTCGGATCGGTCCTCGGTTGGGATACCCGTTGCACACAGCACGCTCTTCGCCTCGCCCCATGGTTGATGTTCTAGGTACTGCGACTTCTCTTCGAACCTGCGTCGCTACACGTTGTTGCGCTACCCGGGCCACGGCGCAGGAGAAATGGCGCAGTTCACCAAACAGCTCCTTCAACTCCTGAAAAAGCGTGGCGTCCCCGGCGACACACTGGGCACCATTAGGACGTCGCTTCTGAAAGAGCGGACCAACCACGCCACGTTCGCAATGAAGGAGCGGCAGATGATGAAGGAGACGTTGACGTCGAGCCCGGCATTGATGAAGAAGCTTCTGGGGTTATACCTATCCGATTACAAGATGTTCGGCTTTGCGCTGCCATGTAGAAAGAAGTAATGGACCTTAAGAATTCATCTTCTTGTTGTGCAAACAGGTCAATGTAGTATATTTATATTAATGAAAATGCCAGCGGGCTGGCTTCCTGTTCATACACACCCTGGAAGCCGCATGGCTCCAACTAGTGTTCGGTAAGACCCCCCCCCCTCCCGAGCCGTTCACCGTTCCCATTCTGACCCCTCCCCCCCGTGCCGCTCCCGTTCCCGTGCCAAAAAAACGGCCCGATACCCGTTCCCGTTCTGCAAACCAAAAATACGCCCAAAAAGCCGTATTTTCATGGAAAAAGTTCATCAGAGCAGCCATTTTGGCCATTAGCGCTTAAGGTATTGTGGTTTCAGCAGTAGAAAATGGAAAATTTAAAGAAAAAAGTTGAAAATTTGTTCAAAATATGCATACTTTTGGGAATTTTTTCTTCACCAAAGGGTCCCCCCTTAGGATCCACCCCCAAAGGGGCACAATTTTTAGGTAAAAAACGGGTCCAAGAACNAAATTTTGGTCAAAATTTTTACGAATTTGGTGAAAATTTGCTAAAAATTCGCCCAGCGGCGGGCCAAAAATGCCAAAAAAACGGGTCCAAGAACGGCACCCGTTCCATGCCCCCCCCCCGTGCCGTTCCCCGTGCCCGTGAAAAACGCGGAACGGGAGCGGGAAGGGCCATGAAACGGGAACGGGTTCCGAACACTAGCTCCAACTAATTTCAGCATACTTTCGATTCCAATAAACGGGCTGTACAAACGACAGCTTCATCAAGCTTAGCCTTACCAGCTGGGTGCATGGTGCACTTTAAGGGATGTGCTGTTTCGGTCCGAACATGTTGCCTACGTGCCATCAGGTACCCAAGTCCGACTGATGAAAGCCATGCACAACTGGCTGACGTCGACCATCCTTCACTTACTACAACACCATTTTTTGTCTTCCAAGACAAACGTATCTCTGGGCCTACATCTTGAAAGACATAGCAGTACCGATATTCGTATTTGGTACCTGCTGCACCGGAAACTGCGCGTCAGCGTGCGGGCCTAGAAAAGGCTCCTTTGCTGCTTTCTTTCACAGGCGAGCGAATTGGTATGGTTTTCAGGTTCATGCGTATTGGGCTGAACTTTGTACCGAATCCACACCTTGACCGGATGAAAAGATTGTCGTCTTCGGAAAATTCTACCGAAAGCCTTAGCACGCGCACTCGTGTTTGCGAACTCTACTTTTAAAGCATGCACAGCAGTGAATCGCGAAACTACCATATTTCTTCGGATATAGCCCCAGGGGCTATATTTTTCGTAACGGCTCTCCGAGGGGGCTATATTAGAGGGGTGGGGCTCTATTAGAGGGGGGGGGGGGGGCTATATTGAATTCGAATATAGTATATTCGAAGAAATACGGTAGGATAACATCCATGGGACCTACTGCTTTGATTAGTTGTCTGATCTATCGCCTTGATTAGTTCGGTTAACTGGTTGCTTAATTCGTCTCTTCGGCTTTTCTATCGAGATATTACGAGAGTTCTTAGAAATCAACCCTAGCAGCATGCTCCTTTGCATTCAAAGACAAAAGACCATCTGTGCTGCTCCTTTGCTCTTGTCGCATCCTCCAATGATCTCGTGTACTGTGCCCGATTTCTGGCCATGCGGTGATCTGCGGAAACGTGTGACGTCTGCAACATGCGTTTTGTATTGAGGTGCCTGAAGTTTTATCGTGCTCCGGAGCAGTGTGCTGAGGCATCATCGGCACCTCGATGCGGGTCCAGGACCATGCATACCACTGCGGTCCGTGACCGCTGCTATTTCTTAGAGCTTGTACCAGGGCTGGGGATTCGGATTCGGAAATTCGGTGGCTTTCGCTTCGGTTCGGATTCGGATTCGGTTAGCCAAAATTGGGCCGAATTTACAAATCTTTCCGGCCCACCCGGAACATGCAAAATCTGGCCCGCCGCAGGGGATACCAACGAAATTTTAGTGGAAAATTTGGCTAATATAGTCAAAAATTCATCGGTCGACGCCTAGCGGCGGGTACGTGTGTTGTGGGCGTGAATGTGTTGGAGTTTTGCACCTTGGTTTTGGTCATAATTAAAACCTGCTGCTTCGGATTCGGATTCGGAAATTCGGTGGTTTTGCTTCGGATTCGATTCGGATTCGGTTTTGAAATTTCTGGAGATTCGGATTCGGTTTTATTTTTGAAAGTCCCCAGCCCTGGCTTGTACTATAGAGGCCGTTTTGATCGTTTCCATCAGTCAAAAAAAGCCCATTGAGAGTATGCAGTTGACGCTCACTGCAAAGTGTGTCTTTCAGTTTGCGAAACGTACGCTCCTTAAAATAGTTCATGCATGTACTTGGCTGCACCATTCACCGGAAATTTGAACTTCATTACCGGATGCACCTGTTTCGTCCGCTTCCGCTTCGCGTTGAGTCGACCCACTCGACGGGCAAAGATCTGCAACTCTGACGTCGGTACCGAAAGCATAGGCTCACAGTCTGGCTTATCGCTCGCCGGAACAGCGTCACTGGGAGGTTTCTACGTTTTGGTAACTGCCCGGGGCACCTTCAAACACCATTTTAAACATTCATTGCCTAAGATGGATTGGACTTTGTCATTTGACTAAAACCCGGTTGATGCAATTTTTGGCTCAAGCTTCGTATTTAGATTAAAACATTCGATGGCACAGATCTGCGGGCTTGCAAAATTCAAACCGGGAAGGAGATCGAGACCAAGTGTCCGACAACCAACCGAGACCATCAAAATGCCCCGAGCCTCTCGGTTTTCCGAGACCGAGACTGTAGCAAATTTTAGTTTGGTTCGTAATGGGTAGTAGTAGGGTAGAACGGTAGAAATTGCTTACTGGACTTCTACTATGTAAAGGTAGACGTAAAGATAACGGGCAAAGAGCAACATTTTGATAAAAATGTCCAAATAGTGAAAAATTTTCGCTGAGCGGCGCCTGACGCCGCAATCTTGAAGTCTATGTTTAGTCTCGGATTTTCCACCGAGACTAAGACCATCAATATCCAGCGAGGCTCTCGGTTTTATGAGACCGAGACCTAGGCTCGGTCCCTGCGCTGCTTGGTACCTTATTCACAGCAGTGCTCCGATTCCGAACACTTCGGGTTTTCTTGGCCTTCGGGGATGGCTTGAACTTTGGGTTCCCAGCCCTAATACCTGCCAACTATCATCTCTGAACTGTATCATGCTGCACACGTCTTCATTGTTGGTGTTCTCCAAGCATAGCACTGTATTCTGGTACTAGCTTTTTACACGTGTCTCGAGCGTGCATCAGACATACACCGCCAAAGCATTAGCAGCGGTGGCAGGCCCCGCAGCTTGCCAGGCTACGTCGTACGATCATTCGTGGTACTCTTTTGCTGTGTCGTGTACAAAATTGCACATGGCTGCGAGAATGGCGCCTGTTGTGGCATACTTTTGATCTGTCGGTCTGCTCAGACATGTGATGTTCGTACCGACGCGTTCTTGTACTAAAGGGGGGGGGGAGTACTGTCCGCTTCGGGGCAGGACAAGGCCGGCATACCACCGGAAGTAAGGGGGATTAACGACAAAAATATTTCATTAGTACAGTGGCGTACCGACAGTGGGGGGGGGGGGCATGCCCCCCCCTAAATTTTGGAGGGCACGAAAGTAGCAAAGGGGGGACCCTTATGTTGGCGGCGGCCCAAGGCCGCCGCGAAAAATATGGTAA
>JNEY01000119.1:220926-241755 GCA_020875895.1 Aphelenchus avenae | reverse complement strand
CATGCCCCCCCCTAAATTTTGGAGGGCACGAAAGTAGCAAAGGGGGGACCCTTATGTTGGCGGCGGCCCAAGGCCGCCGCGAAAAATATGGTAAGGGGGTACCAAGGGGCATTTTTCGGCGGATAGGATCTTGGCCTCCCCTAGACCCTTGCCCCCTCCCCTAAAATCGGATCCTCGGTACGCCACTGCATAAGTACACCCTTAACCATGAACAGCACCCCAGAAAAAGTGAATGCCCGCACGGCGTAGGGCACCATATTTTCTCAAGTAAATCCCCTTCCCTGTAAGGGGGAACGCCGTAGAGGTAAGAACCGAAGGGCTCCTCTTAATTTTTGTCAACTACGAGCTCAATAGATAGTTTAGTTTAAGATTGTCTGAAGCCAGTAAAGGTCTCCGATGCACCGTCCGAGCGCTTTGCCAGCAACCCGTACTTGCACGTCACGCTTTGCTTGTTTTGTGTCCAGTCCATTGCGTTTAAGTAGTTCAGCTTTGTGCGAGGCAGCGCCATCCACAGGGAAATCTTAAACTCATTAACGGATGCAGCTCTTGCAGCGTCGAGTCACTCACCGGCCAAAGATCGGAAACGTTAGCGCCTACTCTGGGAAGGACGGGCAGACTTACAGCTTGTTTTTTTTCCCGGCAGTAAGCCTAGAATCTGCGACAGATATTTCCAGCTTCCTAGGCCACGTCGTCAGATCATTTGTGGCATTCTTTTGCTCTGCTGCGTACAAACTTGAATATGGACGCAAGTATGGCGCCTATTGTGGCGGACTTATGGTTTGCAAGGCTGCTCAGACGTGTGACGCTCACGTAAACACACGTTTTTGTACTGTCGGGGGAAGTATAGACCGCTCGCAGCATGGTAGGACCATCTGTTTTGAAAAGTAAGCGAAACTCGGCCTCGGGCTAATAAAAAACTCGCAATGGTCAAAAAGGCTCTAGAACAGACATGAAATACCCGACACAACTAAGATTAAAACCACAAGGTTCCACTGATTTTGTGGACCCTGTGCTAAGCAATTTTCTTGTGCACGTCTGAGGCTCGTAAAGGCTCATAAAAAGATGATGATATAAAGATAGTGAAGAGTTCAACAAGAAGTTCGTTCCATAAAATTTAATTTTCGACGCCAACTTTTCTCTTTGTCGAGAAAATGGTCGCAATTGTCTAATCGTCCACTGCAAAAACCAGTCCATGCTTATGACGCGTCCGTTGGCCGTTTGTCCACTTGTTTGTTCGTCCTGTTTAACTTGATTAGCTCGCGGCTACTTTGACCCTGGTTCAACGTTCAGTGCTAGGCTTTGTTACCAATCGGATGTGGCCTAAGATCCGCTTGCGAAACCTTTGTCACTCAGTTTCTGCACGTCCTTGTCCCGCGAATAGAAATGTACTGGTGGAGGACTCTGTTAGTACGTCGCAGAGTTGCGTGACCGTCTTTTGTCGTACCTTGCGGTAGGGTCGTCGAATGTGCGCCTGTTTTTGCGCAATCAAGCGCGAAATTGTCACGTGTGCGTCGCGTGCGCCCCACCGGTGATGATACTTTCTTCAAGATCCGAACTAAGGGGCTTGACCGAGAGCCAATATATAACTTGTAGCTTCGCAGAGAGCTTCCGTCAGTCCCAAGAGGCACTCAAGATCGCGAAGAGCCGGTGTATATCGAGGTCTAATGAACGGTAGCTATGGGACGACGGCCGTACCGGACGTCTTCGTAAACGGAACGACTCCAATGGTAAGTCCCAGGGCCTTCTAGAAGGAAAACGCAAGCTTGTAAGCGAGGCTCCTTAAATATGAGTCTCTGCACGCGAAAGATAAATGTCGAGCTTGCTTCTGTTTGTTCAAATGTGTAAAAAGTTACCTAATTTCTTAATTCAAATTTATTAATTTAATTTATAATTTATTCGGTCTACGAACATATGAAATTATATGAAGAAAAATTTTTTTTTAAACCCGACAAAAACCGATGCCCAATTTGCGAGGATCTGCGTCGACTGGTCCCGTGTGCGACCCTAATTTTTGCTGACCGAAAATGCTTGTAGTACCTTTCGCATTTAGCCTTATGGTCGAGAAGGATACTTGCCCGTTACCTACGTGGTGCTCGGCATTCGGGCGCTCATTGGAAGCGTCGGCATCGTCCTCAACTGGTGTCTGGTGGTCGTCACTGTAAAGAAAAGGTTGGTTACTTCCCTCTTCAGCGTCGTCGACAGGCAGTGGAAATCTTCGAAGGCGCAGTTCTTAAGCGTAATTTAGTTCCGTATAAGCTCAGCCTAGGCTTAGAATGTCCCTTAGGGATTAGGCTTTAGAAAGACTAAACTGCTAGGGGATGCTTAAAGTAGTGGTTACTAAAGATAGGCGGAATCCATCCCGTGCCGTGAGCCGGCACGTGCTGAGAAAATTAGCCCGTGTTTTGGAAATTTTCAAGCCGTTGCACTAAAGCGGCATAAAAACGGGCCGGCACGGCACGGTAAAAGGCGACAATTTGGGGCCGGTGCCGCGAGATGAGCCGTGCTGAGATGCCATGATCCGTGCCGTTTTTCACGGCACGGAAAAGAGAAGGGCCGTTTTCACGGCACGTGTGCCTACCTCTAGTGGTTACATCCCTTCGGAACGTTCTACGCCTAAGCTGAGCGTATATGGATTATGGGTGTACTAGTCTTCTAACTTGCTTGATATTTGGACTGATAAAAAGGTTAGAGAAGTTCAGCCCGAGCCCGCGAAGGCTTTTTTACTTTTTATATTTTATTTTTCGGTATACTCAGTCTGCTGGTTCAGATCGTTTCGCGGAACCTGCGGCATCCTCCTGGCCCTTGACGCACTCGGGCACTCACTCTACGAGACCGGTCTCTTGACGACCTTCACAGCGGCGATTGTCAACGGCAAGCACGTGGACCTGCAAACGTGCATATTTCTGCAATCGCTGTCCCTACCAGGCGCCATCTTTACGACGCCGAGCATGACGTTCATCGCGCTCGACCGTCTCATTGCCGTAATATTCCCTAGATTGTGAGTACGTCCGGCATCTTAGTCAGAGTCCCCGTCTGTGGAGTGTCAAATTGGGGCCAAAAATGGTAGGCTCGACTAAAAAGCCTAACAGGGAGCACAACAAGGCCAAAAACGACTTGTGGTTTGAGATTCACGCAGCAGCGTCGATACATCCGATCTGCGTATGCTCTTGAAGTCTTGTGAGGAATGAAATTCGGCGAATTTTCGCATTGGGCATTCGAACCCATTAAGGCTTCGAGGGTGGAAAGTGACACCTGGGTACGCCATTCGATAACGAATATTCAAAATTCGGGTTTGAAAATTGTGAAAATATTCGACATATCTCTGGTCTCGTAGCCAAGCGATCAACTACTTAACTGCACATGCTTATGTTTCCCATTAAATCCAGTATTTTGTGCTTTGCTAAACATACGATGTACATTTTATGGCAGGAGCATAGCGTACACACGTACCACGAATGCATGTCTACCAGGCATGCGAGAGCAGGAGCATAGGAGCGTCCGCGTGCATAATTACGTATATATCGCATACTGCGAGGTGAGTAGCCAGACCAAAATTTCGGGGGCGGGGGGGGGGGGGTAACAAGGGGTAAATGGGCCAAAATGGGCTAATTTTACCCCAAAGTCGCCGTCGGACCCGCCTTCGGCGGGCCCGACGGGGGGGGGGGGGCACGGGCCAGCTTGGCTTACCACTAGCTACGCGCCTGCATACTGCATGTATTGCCTAAAATTTTGACCATATTGCGTGGCACAGCGCATGCTTTCCACCAGGATACGGACGCATGCCTGCCAGACGAGTTGAAGACGTTGGGTGCCAGAAGACTTGAAATTCCATTATACTTTCACACGACAGTCAAAGTCCCTCCTGAGATAATGATAGCAAATGTTCGCATTTCAGCCTCTCCGGGAGCATCATCCCCATCTACCTGATCGCCGTCGTCGCCCTCTGCTGCCTTTATTCCGCGTACGTCACCACGAGAAGCACGCTGAACGTTATCGGGAATCCAAGCGCGTAAGCATCATTCGCAATGTTGCGCTATCACAGCAACAATTCGCCTTTCAGGAAAGTTATGTGCACTCTCTCCGACTGCTACGGGCCGCAGCTAGGCGGTGAGGTGGGGCGGAATGCGAATATACTTCAAATAACCGCAATCGTATGCTACATTCTGCTGTGGATACGACTGCGCACCATCGACAAGAAGAACAGCGATGGTAGGTTCTCCGTATCCTGGACCCTGAGCGAACATGCTGGGCGGCAGATTCGCTAGAATTGAACTCTAAGTTTTCTAGGCATATAGACAGGACTGTAGCCGGCCTGTAGACCAGGCGTGGGAGGACGCATTCGTTTCACGGGAAAGGGTCGCCTGTAACTAGCAGTTCACTCCCTCGAAGAGTCAGCCAGCACTGTTTCGCTGACGTGCTATGCACGGTGAAAAGTGAGGTGACGTCAAAAGAAGCGAAGTTTACTTTAACTTCATTTTTCTTTTCTCTGTGCGCAGGCAAAAACAAATTAGATCGGAAAGAGTTGTCACTATCAGCAAGGATCCCAGGGCTTGTTAGGTTACCTACACCAACGGATGAGCAAAGAGAAATTTTGTACACAAAACTTTCGCGGAACGGTTAATCGTCGCCTATCCGTCGCAAATAGCTCAGCTAGAAGCCGGAGGAAAACCGATGAGCGTGACTTCTGACACTGAAATAATATTCTCTCCGAGCTTGCTAGTGCAGGAAAGCCCCCGCAAACAAAAATAAAAAGGTAAAGGTCCTTTGGCTAGTAAAAATTTTAGTAAATCAGTTTACTGTCTAGAATCCTAAAATATGCTATTTTATATTATTTTCGCCGTTTGAAGGCCCCTTTGACCTATTTTTGTCCCCTTTTACTGCCCGGCCCTGACTTTTTTCCGACCTGGGGATGGTATCCCCTCCTCCCATCCTTAAATATATACGGCATGCTCTTTGGTATCAGACGATGACGTTCATTGCCGCCAAACTCGGACAACCGGTTTCTAGCCAGACTTTGCGAAGAGTCATCGCGACAAACCCGACGAGCTTTCGCAAGAAGCTCGCCACAAAAACCTTCGTTTTTATGAAGAGCTTTCCGTGCATGACGGTAGGCCTTCATATTCGTACCATGAAGCATCATTCTGGGCGGCAGATTCTGTTGAGTCTTGGCTGGGAAGGTTCCTGGTAACGTCTTAATGCAACATTGCGAAGCTCGTACATATTTCTGAGAAACTCCGTCTGCGTCACGTCCGCCTACAAAAAAGTGTGCCTGCATGACGGAGTCGTGTCGTAAGCAGTGAACGTTGCTTACTCATAGATCAAAAGGTCACCTTCGGCTTTGAACAAACCAAAATCCTCTTCAACAGAATTCCAAATTTTATAAGCGACGGAAAATACCAGTTGTGTGCAAGCACAGACTATGCTGTTAAAGTTGAGGGTCTCCTCGAACAACTTTTCTCCAAGAAACCTGCATAGGTAGATAGATCCGCAAGCACACTCTAGTCGGCCAGCAGTTTCCTGCTTGTAGTCTCGCATGCTTCGAGCATTTGTAGGTCTAAACTGCAGCACGCTTTTAGCCATTCATTATAGAAAAAGGTAAGAATTAATTCAGCGAATGACAGTCGTGTGCTACGCATAATCCGCGTATCGTGAGTCAGGTGGATGGCAAAGCATACCCAGGGAAACGCATAAGGGATCGCTTCCACAAGCTAAGGGAATGACGCTTTCGCTGAAGTAAAGCGAAACGAATAAATTGTTCGGAAGGGCTTCTTTTCAGCCTCAATAGCATTCACTCGACGGATATTCAAGTCCCTGGCGATCATCGTGCTCTTTGTCGGCTTCAACATGCTCTTCAACCTGGCCTCGCTTCAACTGCTGCCACTCTTCGGCTTTGATCCGACGACTCGCTCTCACGTGTCCATGGCGTTGGGGTACCTGCCGAACATTGCCGGCGCAAGTCACTCGGTGGTGCTGTTCGTGTTCAGGTAGGCAAACAATCAGGCGAACACGTTCCTAGATCCTAGATGTAGGTATAACGGTTTTGACGGCGCCTAAGAGCTAGGACACTATTATGACTGCTAATAGCCTCCGCAAGTGGGGGCACCCTAGTGGCTCCTAGTGGGTATACTTACACGCCCGTACCGTATTCCGTACCGGACCGTACTGCGTATCGTATTCTACGGTACGGGGTACATTTCGGTAAAGTATGGAATACGATAGGGGGATGTCGCGTCTAAGTCTGCTAGTGGGGTTTCGGTATAAAAAATTAGAACATATTTTAAGCCGGACGAATACCATACTTCAGCATTCCCAGGCGCATACGGGTACGAGGTACGGCACGGGGGGGGGGGTCGCTACGGGTACGGGGTACGGCACGAGGGGGAGGGGGGGGGGGGTCACTGCGGGTACGGAGTTTGGCACGGGGTCCTGGTGCCGATCTCTACTATTTACTGGTACCGTAAATTTCCTGTTTCACTCATATGCCTTTAGCACCGAATACCGAGGCGCATTCCGTACTCTCTACCGAGCCGTGGTCTATCACAGCGATCGCTGGTCGACGACTGCTGCCGGCGGTTCCTTCATGACACGTACGCGAGTCACTGTGAACGACTAAATAATCTGTTTTCGTGAAGAAACATGTAATATTGTACTCAACTATTTCTGCAAATACCTTCTTTCCTTTTCTACGAAAAAGTGGCTCAATAAACCATGCGAATTCCTTGTGCGAATTTGCTAATGCCAATTCTTTAGGCGTCCAAGACCCGAGAGCAGCGCGGACTGGTGCTACTTTTACGCCTACCGAAGACCTTTAGCAGCGCATACCTTAACATCTGATCGCTCACTTGCTCTTACTTTTCACTCAAGACTTCAATCTAGTAAATAATTTATTTTGCGATAAGGCCCGGGACGGCCGGTCCCTTTTGTAGCCCAGGCTTGGGGCAGACACTGCTCGGCCCGGAGGCACGGCAACAGCAAGCGGAAGTAACTGAGGATTCCCTTTAGTGTGGCACGATTTTGACATCATAGTAAGCTACCGCGAAGTAATGATGCAGTTTATACGTAAAGAAAGTTAAAATAAGGGGGTGTGCGGAGGAAAATATAAGTATGCCCTGACAAAAATGTGCTCAGAATGTTGCCAAAAAGACTTTATTTAGCACAACGGGTCTTTGCCTGGACTCCATCCGGGTCCTATACCTAACACGGCCCGGCCCAGTTCCTCAAATTGAGACTGGGCTCGTACCCGCCCCGACCGGTTTGCACAGGGTGGGAGTGGGCGGTGGGGAAACTAGTTAGTTGTACTCTAGCTAGGAAAATCTCAACCAGATATTGCTCTAAATGTTGCCTGCGAAGCGCCACTAACACCTTGCTATGGCACGAACTAACCTTTATCCGCTTTAGAAAACTTGAAGAACCTGTAAAAAAGCTTTTAGTAAGGAGAGCACTGTCGTTGGCTTACGGGACCCGCCTCCCCGGAAACCCATTTGCGCCATGACCCTGAGCGCCGGCCACCTGCTTACCTTGAATTCCTCTCCGTAACTTCAGTGTGCATACGGCTTATCAGCAGGTTAATCCGGCTACGTTTGGCACGTCTGCTGATGCTCGCATCAGTGAATGGTGTCTTGGTCGGCCCGGAATCACGTGCACTCCTTGGCTTACGGTTCAGCCCGATGCAATGAGGTCTATCTAACTTGAGTGATAGAGCATTTGCGTCGATGTCTGCACCTTGCCCCTGTTATAATCCGCCTGAAGCGTCGCTTTGACGCACGTCGAAGTGCTTTATCAGCGCTTTCCATGCCCCACATTTTGTTCTCGTTGACGTGGGGAAAAGCGTGGGATCTGAACTTCTCTGCGAACGACTTCGCGAGAATTGTTTGTGACAAAATATCTGCCAAACGATTCAAGCATGGCTCTCAAGTACGAATGCGATCGAGCATTACGATCAGCGTTAGTAGTTGACTGTGCCCTCGGGCCCTCCGCAGGCGACACCAACGAACTGTAGGCGAACATTTGACAAATATAGCGAAAAGACGCTCGGGCGACGCTTAGTGGCGTGCCCTTCCTGCCCTACGTTGACATCATATGTTACCGGACGCTCGTTATGGAGCGACTCTTGCTGAGTAAAATTTTACCGATACGTATCGGGATCGGAATCGGAACCAGCCATACAAAAAACGTCATACTTTTGCCACAGCTCTTAGCTCTTCCCTCCGCAACCAATGAGTTGATACGAAATTGGTGATCTCAGTTTTGGCCTCTCTTAAACGTCATTGAGACCCACATTCAAGAAGACTGAACTCCATTCGACGTTGGTCACACCTCGTTAAGCCGCGGTAATCCGCCAAAAGCGTCACTTCGACGTATCGCATCGTTGCTTTATCAGTTTGTGTGGCTAGGCAGATTGACCGTGCATCCTGACCATCATAAATATTCCCCTTTTCGTCGAGGTCGGGACATTCGTTTCTGCGTCTCGTCGACATCAGCCCGACGTCTACATGGTTTCCTCCTGACGTCGATTCTCTGCCTTGCATTCGCAGCCACCTGCGTTAATGCTCACGCAGTTAGGATCCCCCTTTACCGCAGTTCGATGCGGGCAACCCTCCGAACAGGAACAAACCTAGACAACTATCCTTCCGCCAACGGACTGCGCCTTGATGCTGAAACAGTGCCGCTTGTCGACGAAGTATTCGTCGTTAAGGCTTCCTTCGGAGAGCCATGTAAGTCCTTGTACAAGGCTCGGCGGAATTTCTTCGGCCCTGAAATTTATGCCAAATAATGCCTGCCAACTTTGCGGACAGTCGTCAGGGTATTATGCGTTAAAATCATACATGGCGGGGAGGAATGGGAGCACCATGCTCCGCTTAGTTTTGAGTGGGCCACATAAGAAAAACCTCCCCCATACGGCATACAAATCTATGGAAAATTAGTCAATTGAAGCGCGCTACGAAACGCTTACAAGTCTGAAAGTTTAGCACAACTCTTCTACCTGACGCTGGACACTGCAAACTACTACACGACTCTTTTTTCGGCGGAGAATTCCTTCAGAGTGGGGTCTCAGTGGGCGGCAGACAACGACCAGGTCTGTTATGGTACGGCCGACGCGCCGATAAATGCCACGAGGAACTGGTTCCGGCAAGCGTGCGTTGAAAGCGAAGCTAATATGCGTTGGAATAAGCAGTTAACACAATTTCAGTGAGTCTCGAACAATGCGACGCTCTTATTTCAAACGGCTTGGCGACACCTTTCAAAACTTCGACCTTTTGGGGCAACCGTATACGGTAAAGTAGCGTCCAGAAAATATATCCGCCTGACGTGGAGGGTCAGTACAATGCCGACAGATGCTGGAAAGAGGGGGGGGGGGGGAGGGAAGTGGCTAATGCTGATGTTAGCATAACAATTTGCTAGTCGCAGGCGAAATCAAGCAAATATTGTGAAAATTTTGAGAAGATTAGTGAAAAAATGCCTCTAGCGCCCCCAGTGAAATTCCCTTGCTCCCAAAACAAGACTCAGTGCTTACGGCATTTCAAGTACACCTCTAGAGGGGGCACCAGTAGTAAGGGAATTATTAGACAGGCCGAATGCACATGTCGTTGATCTCTAAGTCTTCCGGCATGCGACTAACCGCGAGACGCTTCATATTGCTAACAGCAATGTATTCGTACAAAGCGAGCATATCGTCGCATAGTGGTCGGGGGTAGCGGATAGAAGGTGATACCCCCCCCCTCCCCCCAACTACGAAAAAACCCCGTTTATGCCTTCGGAATTCGTTACTATCGCAAACCTCTATTATATACCCTTCTTTTTTATAATAAAAGATGTATTTATATTTTATTTAATTTGTTAAATTATTGAGACCTTTATTTCACTTCGATAGCAATCTTTTAGAACGCATGCGGATCTGAGATGATAGCGAACATGACAGCAAAGAACAAAAACGGAGCTGTGTTTGACAAAGACTACATCGTCCAGGACACTCTTTCGGTGCGCTAACATTAGATAATTCGTTAAGTTTTGCACTCCACTTTCTGTTTTTCTTTGCAGATCAGCAACCTAACATTTGTCGAAACACCAGTTTCGGTCGTGGACAATGTGCACTGCACTTCTGGCTGAATCCGGACTGGCCCAGTGACGGCATTCTGGGAATCAATCGGTACTTCTCATCGCACCTCACCGACCGCACGAACGCCAATAACAGCGCCTTGGAGCGCTTTCTTACGGCACTTGACGGCCGCAACACGACTGCCACGATCGTTTTGGACAGGCAAGTAATAGCAATGGCGATGATAAAGATTGATATACACTACCTACACGACGACACTAAAATTTGATTGGTCATTGGGCCTACCCGCCCAGCAAAAATGATGCCGATCAGGGATGTATGGAGGTCACAGAGAATTCGAAATTCCGTTAGTTTCTTCCAAACCAACGGATTTTTTAGTTTGTTTTCATGTAACCCAACCCTTACCGTAACACCATTTCTGGTCGTGGACTCTTTGGCCCTGTGGCACTTGTCGGAAAAGTCCGACTTGCGATTTAGGGGATCAGTTTGTTTGCGCCACGGTTCGTGTCGGTCACTGCACCATTTAACGTAGCATATTTAGCGGACCTATTTCCGGTCTCTCAGCATTCGGTGGATGGATCACTTTCGGCGGAAAGGACGAAGAAAGCTGCAGCCGAGAATGGCATTACCCCGAGAGTCTTCCTTCGTGGAACCTCAACGTGACTTCGTGGGTTTTACGTATCAAAAAACCACAACCGAACATTTCTTAGGTTCTCTCTGGGAAACGTTGCTTACAAGAATCCTATGCTTGGCCGCATCGATTCCATCTCCACTTTCATTCGGCTCCCTCAGCCGTTCCTAGACAACGTCATCGGTGGACTCGGAGCGGTCTATGACTTCGAAAGTGACGTCTACTACGTCGACTGTGCCGACGTTTCGAAGTTGCCCGACCTCAGCTTCCGAATCGGTAGAGGAAATCTCGTCGGCCGGCGGCTGGAAATGGTTTACAACGTTCCCGCCAGTGACTACGCGAGACAAGTTTGTAAGTGTAGGTCATTTCAGAAAAAAATTTGAAAAGTAATCTTTTATTTCCAATGGAAATACCCATGCCAACGAAATACCGTATTTTCTAATTTTGACCCGGGGGAAAATTTAAAATTCGACCTCTATGACGGGGGATAATTCGAGGGGCCGAAGGGCCAAAAATTTCCCGAAATTTTGGGGAAATGTCGGGAAATAACTGACCAATTCCGTACATTTTTTACTTCTATTCTGTTCTTTTGTGTATTTTATGCACAAATATGCATTAATTAGGCTTCGGAATACCTACATAGCTTAAAAGGTGGCACTCGTAGTGAGAAAATGGTTGAAAATAAGAAAAAGTGTATAATTTAGGTCTCCGAGAGGGGGTAAAATTAGAGGGGGGAGACCATAAAAAAGTCTGCCTCCAGGTGAGGGGGGGGGGAAATTAGAGGGGGGGGGGCAATTAGAGGGGGGGGGTGAAAATTAGAGAAAATACGGTAGGCAAATGAGGATTCCCGACGTGTGAACCTCAACCAGGCATCCAAAACGGTCGGTTGATGCCGATGTTCCGTTTTGCCTTCGGTCTTAACTGTAGCAAGGCTTAACGGTAGAGCTAGTCGAGTGCCCCTAGGATGGACATGTCAAGTCTGCTCTTTCGCTTTATCTCTGCGACTTCGACGAACCCGTGAACGACCTTCAGGGCCGTCGAGAGAGCTTCGGTCGTAATGTACGCTTTTTCAGACTCCGGCCTGCCGAACCGCTGCTATCTGATGATGACCTCGAAGGCAATGTTCGGCCACGCAGAGACGTCAGATTGACTATCGCTGGGAACGACCTTCATGCGTTCGCATTGCATTATGCTGGACTATAGCAACGGCAGCGTGGCTGTGGCGGAGAAGAAAGCCAAGGAAGACGTGCCGCAATGACTGCGCATTGCGTGGACGCATACACCTAGAAAAGTCGTCCACATGCTCTCGTGATTGCTAATTTTTGACACACATTTGCCAAGGGTGCAATTAAAAGCACGATGATTAGACGCGACGCAGGGCAAAACTGCTAGACGCATATGAGACCGTTAGAGGACCCCGCAGATACCTCGAAAAAAAAACGCTCCGGATAATGGCATTCGATCAAGAGGAGATCCGCAAGAACGGTCAAGTTAGCCCACAATTTCCGCTTTAATCTCGCGTGCGTTAAACATTTGTAGGTATGCCGTATTTTTTCGATTAGAGCCCCACCTCGAACCGAGCCCCCTCTCCCCCCTTGCGAAAAATACAGTCCCACCCTTAAATAGAGCCCCACCTCGAATAGAGCCCCCTATCACTGACCTTACGAACAATATTGGCCCTGGGGCTCTATGGGAAAAAATACCGTAGGTACGGTTTTAGCCATTCACGTAGAAAAAGTTTATTGAGTCAAGCGATTGATATCGTGAAATAAGCAGAATCCGCGTATCAAGAGAGAAAGCGATGACAACGTATACCTAGGGAAACACATAGCTTTTTCAGGGGTCGTTTACGTCAGTCAAGCGAATGTCCCTTTCGAGAAGTACCGTGAAGGGCATGAAATGGTCCGAAATCGGCTTTCTTCGCCGGCGCTAATTAACCGGGAAACTAGTTTGTTGTGATCCAGTCAGGTAGAAGCTCAAGCAACTTTCTGCTCTATATGTGGTCAGGTAAGCACCAATAAGTTTGCTAGGGCATGAGCTAACCTCGGGTCCCTTCATGGGCCACGTCGTAAGCAGTGACGAATCTGTACGGAGGCTTGGAGGAAGGCGGGCAACGTTGTTGACGTTGTGGCTTCCAGATTCACGGTGAAATGGATTCGCCATATGGCACTAGGGCTGGGACCTGGCAAAATTTTCCGTTCCAGTTCCGTTCCGTTCTGCCGCCAGAATTTTTTTCCGTTCCCGTTGCGTTCTCAAACAACCCATTCTGCCCGTTGCGTTCCGCTCTGGAAAATTGTTTAAAGCATCGAAGAAATGCTTTATTGAACGCAACTTGTCAGTGGTTCACTCAAAACCAAATGTGCGATTGTTACGGTAAAGAAACAACAATTTCTGGAAGGTAGCACCAGTCATTGACTGTCTGAGCGGCGGCTTACTCCTATTGAAAACTGGTCTCTGAGAACGGGTAGAACGGGTTTTGAAAACCCGTTACCGTTCCGTTCCCAAATGACCCGTTCTACCCGTTCCTTTCCATTCCGTTCCCGTTCTCGCTCAGCCCAACATGGCACCGACGCCAGCTGCTTGCTTACACTTGAATTTCTCGCGTATCTTCTTTCCGCGGCTTCACTGCAGCGTGCCTTAGGCAAAATCGGTGTTTTCTTAGGCTCGAAACATGTTTGACTTTTTGAGCTTATCAGAATCTGCTAAGAACTACAGACAAAGAGTGCACTCTGTTAGGCAAGCACTACAGGCAAAAATGCCTGTCGAGAGTTAACGACAAGTCTCCACACGCACAAAACCGTTCTAAGAACAAAACCTTTCAGTCATCGCACCTTGGGACTCTGTTGAGGAACTACAAGTTTATTCTGTATTCTTACATCGAGCAGTTTTTAGGAGGCGCTGATCAATCGCAATGCGCATTCGTGAATCTAGCCCGAGGGATAGAGCGGAGTACAGTGGAGAGCTGTACCGCTAGCGCACGGCATGCATTTGGAAAATCGTGCCGGCAAAACGCGGGACTGTCCAGATGATTCCGCTATTCACACCCTTCGTTTGTTTTTTTTTCGCGGATGAGTCTGCCGCTCAGTGTGTTCCGTATACCACATACCGTATTTGCTCTAATAGGCCCCGGGGGATCTATTTTTCGTAAGGTCCTCTGACCGGGGGTCTATTGGGAGGGTGGGGGGGGGTCTAATAGAGACCGGGGGTTTATTTTTTTTGACTAAGACTAAGCCTAAAGCGAAGCTAAGCCAAAAGATTTGGGAAATTTTTGCCAAAATCGGTCAAAAATCCATCAAAAATTGGCCAAATGCGGTCATTTTTTAAATGTTTTCCGATAACTAGGCATAAATATGACATTGACATGGTATGGAATCGCCTTAATAAGAGGGTTTATTTTTCTTGAGGTCCGTTGACCGGGGGTTTATTGGGAGAGGGGTCTAATAGATAGGGGTCCATTGGTGCAAATACGGTACATTATTTAAAGCAGCATTACGTGCAACCGACACCGTCGTGCAAGCGCTGGTGACCACGTCGTTCATCGACGCTGGGACCTGAACGCAAATCCACCCATTCATCCGGGACTGATACGGTCTCCCACGCTGAATTTCTTTTATCAATTCACAGGTATTCGCATGACATTTGTGGGGACCATATTCAAAAAGTGTTTCGGACAAAAAAAAATTCCTCTCTTCTTTACTCCACGTCAAAAGAATGGACAGATTGGTGTTCTCCATTTTTCCTCTGAGATTTCGCCTATTTCTTTGGCAAGAATATACATGCGAATGGTTTACGAGCGGTCATGGAAATTGACTTTGACGTTTCGGGACGGTTAAAAGCCGTGTGGCTTCGGAGTAGGCAGTAAGCAGACGAAATGGCTGCAATCCGGGTCGTTCTCGTCCTGTTTCTGGGTGCTCTCTGCTGCCACTCGTTCGTACTTCGAAAGCGAGAAAGCGATGACGATGGTAAGTCCGTCGTGTTGTTTGATAAAGTTCACAAACAGTGAGTTAATTTGCGGTTGTAAGGTTTTAGAGGGTTTCACTGGACAATTCTGTCCTGCCTGCTTACCTAGTAGGACTGCAACGTTTTCCGCGTTTTTTAACCAAATTTTCTTTGGCTGACGGCCCTTTTTTACCGACGACAAAAACAGCTCGAGCGATTTCCCAGTTCCATTTCGCAACTAGACAAGTTCTGGCCGAGGGGCATCCCGTCCCCACCGCCCGCTGGTCGTAGGAGCCGCCGCACAGACGCAAAAAAATAATTTAGTTCACTTTTTTGCAAGGAAACCGATCTTTTACGCCAATGTTTCCCTTTTTTACCGAAAATCTATCGATTTTTTTCCCATCGTATGAAAAAACAAGCCCTCTGCTAGAAACCCCATTTTCGTGATTTTTTCGGTCGAAAACATAGAAAATAGACCGACAGAAACCCTGCATTCCTATCTTTTATACAACCTTCTTAGACGTCAGGGATTTTCAGCCATCGAAGCGCGTGGCTCCGTCGACGCTCAGGTGGAGCACCGACGACTCCGCCGAGCTCCGAACATCCGCTCCGAGATGAGCCATAAAGGTCCCCGGTACGACTACTTCGGCAAGGGCATGGTGCCAGCCGGGAAGGAAGGTTACTATGGCCCCGGCCAGAGCCCAAATGGCGGCCAGAAGTGGGACCAGAGCCTCTATGGTCCCTATGGCCCCGGCAGTTGGCCCAAAAACCGTCCGCTGCCGAGCGCTGCCAACCCGGCCTGGGCCAGAGGCATGAATAACGAATGGGTGCACTATTCCAAGGACCAGTGGGACAGATCGCAAAGAAGGGCGTGTGGGTACGCCGACTGTAGACCCGAGTTCCTGAGATTCGGCTAACCGCCGGGATGCCACTAATCGCGTAATTGTTCCGCCTTGTACGCGTGGTTTTTTCCGCTCACTGTACCGCTAAAGCTTATAGTCCCATTTTGTCGTGCCGTGCCGCAGTGAGTTTTTTCCACATGCACCTGCAATAAACGATTCGATCACAATGAAGTTGGTGGGTTTCCTTTCACAGTACAACAAACAACAAAAAATAATACAACAGTGTACATGAGAAGACTGTCCATTCGATGAGCGTAAGAGTCCTGGCGTTTGCGTCGCCTTAGCGCCAGATGCACGCCGTCTTGCGTCGGTCGCCGGTGAGCAGCACGTGCCCGGAGGGGTGCCAACTGATGCTGAGGACAGCGTGACCTCTGAAAGTAAGAGGTAATTGACTGAGAGAGACCGCAAGAACATGCTTTCCCGTTAAGCAGTGCTCAAGACCACTGTGCTTCGAGCGATGCTAAGCATGAAAATTCACGGTGAAACGTACTCGTGTCCGCCCTTGTAGAGCACCTTCTCCAGCTTCGTCGTGTTGAGGTTCCAGATGAACACGTGGCCCTCCGCGGAGCCGGCCGCCACGAACTTCATACCGGGGCTGATGATGCACTTGCTGTAGTCGGACGATGTTCGGTACTGCTCCGCGCTGAAAGCACAGAATTTGATGGTAGACTGGCCTTGTCGAGCCGTGCTTCGTTCCGTTTTTTTTTTGGCGGTACGGAAAACCATTGGTAGTGCGGACACAAGAACAGGCCGTTCTCCGTTCCAGTTCTCAGCACTAGACTAAGCCGGTCGTACCGTACCGCGGTGGCACAGTACGTAGGACGGTACGACTTCGGTGCATAATGCAGTCCGTACCGCGCTTTACGGTACGGAGAAGGTCAGTACGGTACGGTGGGACTAGTACAGTACAGAGAGCGGTATGGAGGCGACTAAGTCAATCAGTGATACACAGAACAATTCCTCGGTGCTGGCACGGAACAGAGAACGGTACGGCAAGGGCCTGCATGTATCAGAAAGCGGCACAGAACGACGAACGGTACATCAGTGGGAACTGCAGATGCCTAGCATAGACTCTGGCAGAGACAAAAAAGGAAGAATTACCATACCTGTAAATAAGCACGATTCCATAGTTGCGGAGGTCGATCAGGGACAGCGTCTCGTCGCGTGAGGAACAGAGCAGGTACTGGCCGTCTAAACGGCGAAACGTTAGGGTTGGCGACGTGGAACAACCGGCAAATGCGCATACACTTTTATGAAAATCATCATCGAATAGACCTTAGAGATTCCTAGCCGTTCTAGCGCCGGATCACTTAGGCATCGGCCTTCCTAAGCCTAAGGTTAGTTGAGTGAAGTCCCTCAACAGACTACAAAGCTGGCGGAATACTAATCAGGTACAGTACCGAATAACTTACGAGACTGAGTCTTACAGGGTCGCTAGCACAATTTTGTGCGTTGACTACCTGAAATGCTCAGTGGCGCTTACCCGTGGAGACGCTCAGCGAGGTGACCTTGCCGTTCATCTTCACGACGTTCGTGTGCGTGTCGCAGCGCATGTCCCAGAACCGAATGCTCTTGTCGAAGTGGCCGCTGATGATCGGAATGCCGAATCGATCGTTCGACGCGATGTCGAAGACCGTCGAGCCCGGCATCAGCGTCTTCTGGCCTGGAACGGAGACGCGGTTAGCACGCAAATAGAGTACATTCAGTCAGAAGGGACTCACATCGATTCGCGCCGATGTCGAAGATCTTGATGGTCCTATCGTGAGAGCCGGAGACCACCTGGCGACCCTGCGCGTGGAACTTCGCCGCGGATACCTTGTCCGTATGGCCCGTGAACGCGTGCTAAACCTCAGTGAAGCCTTTGGCTTAGGCAAGATTTATGTCGGGTTTGTTACGCACGTATTTAAGCTTGAAATAAATTGATAAAATGTTCTGATTAACCTACAAGACGATACTTTACTATACAAGCTAGTAGGATAATTGGGGCTCTTGGTTCTTGACTCAAGGCACCGGGAAAAGGCGGACCATTCTACGTTCGCAAAACTTTTTGTAAGACTTGTGTCTCTCCATGAGCCAAGCCTAAAAGCTACCTAAGAGCTAAGAGCAGTTCGCAGCCCTTTTGCATACCCCTCACAACCAGCCGAAAAGATCGTTGTCCATACTATACTTAGACTCCCGTACCATATTACGTACCGTACCGTACTGCGTACCGTATACTACGGTACGGGGTACGGTACGGTACAGTTGCCGCACGGGTTTCCGTACCGTACCGTACTGGCGCAGTACGGGGTACGGTACGGCATCATGCTTAGGCTAAACATGCACTGAACACGGACCCTAATACGGGTTTAGTACAGGGCGTACCGTACTCCGTACCGTACTGTACGGTACGGAGTGTGGTACGGGATGGCCAGTACGGTACGGAGTGCGGTCCGGGTGGTGTCGCGTCTAAGTCTAGTCCGTACCCGCTGCCGCTGGTCGGCGATGCTCCAGATGCGGACTGCGCGGTCGTTGCTCGAGCCAAGTATGTGCTTGCACTCCGGGTCCAGGTCGATCCGAGTGACGCCCTGGTTCGAGGTGGTGAACATGGACCTAGGTCAGAGCGATCACAATGCTGTATGGGCGCGAAATTGGCAGGAATGTATTCTGAGGCTTCAAATGGCTTTCGCTGGGGGTTTCGTGTCGTACGGCTATGCACGCTCTTCGCTAAGCAGGGAACTTTCTTTCGCATGCTGCGCTAATCGTTTCATCGCTACTCAGGCTGATGCTCCTTACGTTTCATCTAGTGCTCCTCACGTTTCAGGCAGATGCTCCTCAGGCTTAAGGCCAGTGCTTCTCTCTATTAAGGATCATACCCTTCACTAATCGTCTTCGTACCTCTCGTCTACCACCTTACGCTCTTCATGCGTGTAAAATCATGTGCAGCTCACCTGTCCGGATCAGGATGCACACTTTCCTGCGCCATGACAGTCAGTCCTCATGCTGACACTCCTCAGTACTCCTGTGGGTTCTCCGTCTTCGGGTCGATGCCTCCACTAAGATCATTGCCTTCTCAGTGAAAGTGCGGGATCGCTTTACAACCGATGCTCTCCGCACTTCCCTCAACATACTCCTTAGAATTTGGCTTCCGCGCCAGTAACACGCTCCACCCCGTGTTCCGTCGTGTTCCCCGGCACGGAGTACGGGAAGACGCCATAAAATGCCCTTTTTATGTCGGTGCCGTGCCGTTTTTAGTGTAAGCGCCACTGCATTTTTCGCTCAGCACGGCACAGGAGTGCTTAGCGCGGCACGGCGAACGGATCGGGCATTGCAAGTCGGAGTCTAATACTCCTCATCATCGAGGTCTGAGCACACCACTGTAGAGATAGTCGACCGTGACGTGCCGTGAGACGTGACGTAACGTTATGCCGTGATCACGGAACGGTTCACGTCACGGGCCCAAAAATTTCCGTTATTTCACGCCGTGACGTGACGTTATTTGCCGTGATAGTGCAAAAGCCGGTGATTTCAGATATCACGTCACGGCATGGATTTTCAGGTCAAGGCACGGCTCACGTCACGGGGGTGTCATCACGGCACCGCTCACGTCACGGAGGGTGTCCCGACTATCTCTACACTAGAGATAGGGGATGGCCACCCGTACCGTATGCCGTACCTTGCTGGACTCCCCCGTACCGTATGCCGTACCGTACTGGACCACCCCGTACCGTACCCGTACCCGTATTATGCGGGTACGAGTACGGCCCGTAATACGGTACGGGTCCCTATCTCTACTCTACACCACTGGCACGTACCCTTCCAACTCTTGCTCAGCTCCTCACTCTTCCATCACATTGCGCTCAGTAGTAGTCAGGGCTTCTACGGCTCATGCTCGGCACTCCCGAGGCCCACGCTCCTCTTTCTCGAAGTCCATGCACCTCTCTCCTCGGAGTGCTTGAAGAGGGCCTCGATACAGGGCCATTTGAACGGTGGCCAATAGACAAAGCACTTCTTCGTGCACGTCTCGTTGTCGAACTCGCGGATCTTCCTGTGGGTTCTCCTCAGCCCATTCTCGCATGGTCTTCAATCTTCAGATCCATACCTCCACTAAGGTCCGTGCCTTCTAACTCTTGCCCATCTATTCTCTGCTTAAGCTCATTCCGCTCGGTATTCAGGGCTTCTACGGCTCATGCTCGTCTCTCTTGAGGCACATGCTCCTCTCTCGGTGAGGGACTCGATGAAGCTCCAATGAACGGTCGTCAGTCGAAAACTAACTTCTTCGTGCAGGTCTCGTTGGCGAACTCGAAGAGGCGGATATTCTTGTCGCTGCCGGCGGTGAAGAGCATCTTTCCGTTCGGGTGCCAGAGGCAGTCGTTCACCTCGCCCATCTCGTCGCATTCCTGAAAACCTCCAGGCTTATCGGCTACCTGGGCGGTCACAAACGTACGAATTTGAGAGCGCAGCGCTCGGGAATGACGTCGTCGAAGTGCTCGACGCCGAAGTCCACGCTGCCCAACGCGCCGTCGAGGCCGATCATCTCGAAGCTGAAACCGAACGTTAAAGCGTCGAAAGCACATAGAGACGGTTAAAAGTCGAGCGTTAGAGCGTCAGAACTTGCGCTACCAAAGCCAAGGAACCCGGAAATTTGGTGGAATGTTTAGTTGAGTTTACATTTCTTTGAGCGCCGGATTGCTAAAGGGTTCGGACGGACTGAAACGAAAAGACTTAGAGGTTCGGGTAATTAAAGTGCCCGAGACAAAGTGTACATTTTATCTCGTCCAAAGATGGGGCTTGTTGAGGGGGAACGTTGTTATTTGATGGAAAGTTTCGAAAACCCTAAAAGACTCCAATAATGTACTTAATTAACTCCAAAAATCGATGCCCCAGTTTTTTTGCAAATAGTTGCCAAAAACTTCGACCGCGTTTACCGTAAAAGCTCTAATATAAGACGCCCGTCTTCTAATTTTCGATGGTCAAATTTTCGAGGATTTCGTGAAAGTGCTAAAGGGTCCCCCTATGGATTTAGCAAAATTTTTCGAAATTTTTGTAACAAAAAGTTCTCGTCTATAATGAATAGTTATGGCCTAAAACGTATTCTAAACATGTCTCTGGGACAAGTCAACTTTGAAATTTTTGGCGCACGTCTTCTATTAGGGGCCGTCTTATATTAGAACACGTCTTCTATTAGAGCTTTTACGGTACCCACCTGCGTAGGCCACCTGCGTTGGCCACCTGCGTTGTGCTTCTTGCGCATCGCTCAGACTCTCAAGAGCCCCATATATTGCCTTTTGCAGGTGGGCTATCTAAGGAAGCATCCGGCC
>JNEY01000119.1:168699-186344 GCA_020875895.1 Aphelenchus avenae | reverse complement strand
CTTGCCCCCCCCCCCCCCCCCGCCCTTTCCCCGTGGAACATATATGAGCGTCTTGCTCCCCTCCCCATCCCTCTCCCCCGTGTGAGGTCCATGCTTGCTGGACAGTCCCTTTCCGCGTTCGTCAGCGGGCGCGTGCAGTGAGCGACAAAAACAAGGAGATGATCCCTGTTATTCGAGCATGCAAATTCGGCAGCGCTGCACAAGTGTGCACCACATAAACACGACGTGAAAGCTATTTTCTGATAGATTATTTTGCCTGTAGTGATGAATCCGCTCTCTGTCATGCTCCTCTTTTTCGCTGCTTTTGCGTACGCAACCACAGTACAGGGCAAACCTGCTTGCCAACGTAAGTTTTAAGCGTCGTCGGCATGATTTTGATTGATTAATAGATGCAACAAAAGCCGAAGCAATAAAAAGACATTGTGCATCTTCACGTTTTGATCTTTTCTGGTGATAGGGTCACTTTTTGTTGGCTTAGTAGTGAGGCGATTTCGAGAGACTTTTGCAGCAGTTGTACCAAAACAGTCCGTAATTAGGTACTGCCAACTGGCTTTATAGAACCGTGCTGAGTACGGTACGGTCATGCTCTGGGGAGTCAAAATAGTACGGAGTGCGGTACACTTCCTTTTCCCCATATTTAGTATACGAAGTACGGCCAATGGAAACCTTTATTACGGTCCATACCGTAGTCAGTAATGTAGAGAGTACGGTACGTGGCAGTAACGGTACGGTTACCGGACGCCCATCCTTAAGTACGGCAGGGATATCTAGAACAGGGCTGGGCGCGGGGACTCGGGTCTCGGTCTCGTTTAGTCTCGAGTCAGGGGGGGGGGGTTAAGTCTCGGTCTCGGCCCGCGAAAAAAGTGCCCAGCCCTGATCTAGAACGCCAGACATTTGTGCGCTCAGTACCAAATGTCTCCTTTGCTAGGTTGCGCGCCTGACCTGGCCCGAGAGTGCCGCCGTCAGGGAAAGATCTGCCGTATCCAGCTCGGACAAGCCGTCTGCGCTGTGCCGGGCACTCCGTTAAACCGTATGTGATTCCACTCATTCGGCAACGTTTTAGAACCCTTTCAGCTTGCTCGGTAACCCTATGCCCGGTCGGTACTGAATGTGTCGTGGTACCGATCGTCTGCGTTCGCGCACCGTGCCTACCGCCTGAAGCACACTGCGTGCCAGTCACGACTCCGAAGTCGGCTCCATAATCTGCTCGGCTGGAAACCATTCTACGGCCTTCTTATGCCAAGATCTTTTGATGTCTATTTATTCTGGAATAAATCTTATTTGGGCGATCGTTACAAGGTCGGTTCGCGATGCTAAATGGCGTAGAACTGATATAGGTAGTATGTATGTATTTCTCCAACGGTCCAGCAAGCAGTTACCTACCGTATAATCTCAACAGGGCAGCTAGCCCTGCCCTGTTGAGATGTCCAGTATGCTCTTTAACGCATGTGGACGCTTTGTGTGAGAGGCGCGATTCTTGGAGGAATTTGTGGTTGAAATAACCCAATTCTTTCGCCGATTTTTACACTACGGTGTCGACTAGACTATGCCCTAACCTCAATAAAATTGATCATGAGCAGCTCTGTTCGAAGAAATGCGGTGTGCTGTTTGATGTTGGGGCCTTTAAACTCAGCAAGCGCGATCATACCGCCAGGCGGGGATGGCGCGAAAGAGTTCCATCTTCCTTTATATCTAGGTCGATCCAGGCACAAGCAGGCTCCTTGACCGTGGTACTCAGAGGCCTAAGCCTTGCTTGATAGTACTGAAAACTGGCATATTAAGAAAAATAAAAGACAAAGACGTTTTATGCGGGCCCCTGAGTTCTCCTATGGTCAGGTGCACAAAAAGGGACCCACACGCGTCGCTTTAGACGTACGAATAGACGCTTAATTCGCTCACGCTTTACAACCACGTCACCTCCTTCTACCCGACGTGTGTTAATCCCGGTGGCCCAATGCATGCGCAAGACGGAACGACGCCGGAAGGTCAGCGAGGCACGCTGAAGGAGCGTCGCCCAGCAAATCAACCAACCAAGATCTTGAGAACCTGTTAACTGTTAAATGTAATGCGATTTTAACCGACAAACGTAAACGTTAAAGGTTTTAATACCTAATGCGTCACCGTGGTCGAATGCATCCGCAACAAGGCACGACACCATAACGACAACGGGGGACACTCGCATGCTTTATCCGCTAGTCGGAACTCATCTACCCGGAGCCTGAGTGCACGTCTGCTCCGCTACATGGTGCAGCAATTCTGTAAAGCAGTGAGATCCCTCGGTATCGCGTCGGCATGGTTTGAAGCCCCGTTTGGACCAAAACATGTTCTTGTCGTCAGCGCTAAAAGCGGTACGGAACGGCATATTTTATGGCTCCATTCTATTGAAAATGGCCCGACTCAAAGGACCCAACGGCACAAAGTGCATGCAGGCGATAAAACGGATAATGCCTCGTACCTATATGGCGCTTTGGAAGTGACGCTTACACTCTAATTGCACACGCTATTCCGTCGACTTTATACCCCCACCCGGCCGACTTGTTTTATCTCCGCGGCGCAAAGCCGCAATCGATAGTCTCTCCCGGCACGTTGTCCCTAGCGGCAGCCGAGTAGTCGAGTAACTTGGCGTCGTCGGCTTCGTCACGCGTTGCCGGGACGGGGGCTTGTCGGCTAGAAAAACGCTTTTATTCAGTACGTCCTTAGAGGTTTACTTTGTGTAGGAGGGTTTCCCCTAATGGTCAACATGAAGGATGTGTGCAGCCAGTTACCAGAACGTTTGTAATCGCTGAAGCGATGTCGTTCGGATAACTTTTTAACCATAGCTTTTTTCTTGCTTACATATTTGACTTTTCTGCATCATCATTGTTGCATGGAACCACGCTATGACTACTTTTTCGGACTTCCTTACCGCGAAACGTTTAACACGCCTACTCGAGAAATGTGAATTGTTGGAACACTCTTTTTCGTCTCTGTTTGGAGTGGACAAAGGCAACGTCATCGAGAACTTGCCCTTTTCATGTTTCTGCAGAAATAGATTCGTCCCAAAGCGAGACGCAGCATAAAAACAGCGAAAATTACGCTTTTCGTATTTGGTTAATCAGTTTTATCTTTTCGGCTTGCTCCTATTTGAGGGGTTCACCTGGTCTCATGTACGCCCTCTTTTTTCGTGAAATGCTAGCAGTCACGCTGAGCCCTCTTAGAGCAATGCAGCGAGAGACGGAAGAAGAGAAGCCGTTGAATTCGCTGGCGGATATTCTGAACAAGGAGGTACATGTGGACGAATTCGCGGATGCTTTCCTGCGTGTTCTACACGACTCTACTGACGGCGGCTTATGGGACTACCTACGGCAGTCCTCGTCGTCCGTCGAGGTTCCCCAACCAGCTTCCGGTACGCCGGCGGTTAGCTGCACAGTCGTTGACTACGGCTCCGACGGAAGCGCGCCGGTGAACGTTGCGCATGACAACGAGGCAAGCGGAGACCTTGCGGAGGACGTCGTCGCTTCCGAGACCTTGGTCGAGGACATCGTTAGACTATCGGAGACGTAAGCGAAACGTTTGTGATCTGTGTGTGACCATTCCTGCCACGAAGTCTAGAGCAGCCTACTTCGCATGTTTGCACTGGCATCTCTGCCTAACAACGTTTCCGTTGCTCGTAGCTAAGGTTGATGTTACCCCCCCCCCTTTCGGGCCGAGGGCCGAGCCGTGAAAACGGCACTTGCATGACTTTTTCACGGCTATGGTTCAGGGTAAGGGTGGACCTTTGGTGAAGACAAATTTTTGAAAAGTTAGTAAAACTTTGACGTAAAATGGCTCCATATTAGTTTGTAAAGCCTAAATATACCATTTTTAACGTTATTTTTCGAACTGAAGCCATTTTGACCCTTTTTGACCCATTTTATGGGTCTACCCCCATGTCCCCGACTTCCATCCCCCTGTCCTGGGCTCCTAAATACGCCGCCCTGGGCGGTTGTGCGGGTCAGACCCCTTTGTCGGCGGTAACAGACGAGGCTATTAAAAAGGCTCCCTAATGGACGAACCCGCCTCAGAAGGTGTGATATACCGACAGGACGCCCTTCGAGGCAAAAAGACAAGAAGTCTAGGGCAATCCAGCTTCAGATGTTTGCGCGGCAGTCTCCTAAAATCTACTTCGGACTAGAGGACTTGACTCGAGCCGTATCGGGCTGCCGAGCCGAGCCCTTTGCCGCGTTTTACGGCTCGGCACAGCCATGTAATAACTTGTTGTAATACTTCTGACGGGCCCGGATTGTTAAAGTAAAGTATGCCCGCTTATCCAGCGTTGGACGACCGGCTGGAAAAGCGGGGAGAGGGACGTTGCCCTTTCTCCCAGATTTGCTCCTTGCCAAAGCTTACCAACGGCAAAAAGAACTCAGCGAAAATTGCCTGTTTAGACAAGACGAGAAAACTCGCGCGATGGCAACTGCCCAATCCCACTTCGAGTTCCCCGAAGTTGCTGGCCTGGAGCATGCAATCGTGGAAGCGGGTCGACGACATGCGTCTCTGAGAAACGGTAGAGCGCCTCCAGTTCCTTGCATGCTAAGCCCATATTTAGAGCTACGAAAAGCGACCAATGATCGCGGCTCATGGAAGGCTAAGCTCGCAGTTGCTGACGGCGAAATCCACAAAGCTGAACGCCGCCTGGAACGCTTTAGGCAGTTGGCGAGCCAGCGACCGCAAGAACTGCGATCTGTTCTAGCGGACGGTGCATCATTTAACGAAGTTTTCCGACGTTTTTCCTCGGATGATGTAAGTACTGGGGAGGAATGCCTGGTGGGCGTGGAGAGACAAATGGGCCCACCCAGTTCACCGTACCGTACCGCACACAGGCGTGCTGCTTGCGCTAAGTACGACGCAGAATGGGACGGCACGTACGACAAGAAACGCGGTATTGTATAGCGCCGTACCATACACCGAGCCGAACTGGCCGTGCCGTAACCCCTACGAAACAGTACGGCAGGACCGCAAGGTGTGTGTTATCCGAAAATCCGGACTACGGCCCAGAGCGCGGTACGGATGGCATCACACTTCCAAACGAAATGTGTCTCCTTTAAATTTTATTTGCGAGATTTAGCCGAGTACCCTCATCGACTTGGACGACTTCAACGAAGTCGTAAATTCGAAGATTAGCGTCCTCCAGTACTTCACGAAAGACGTGCACACCTTGGACGTATTTACGGCCGAACTTCGCTGTATGTTCGAGGGTTGTGTCTTTCGTCGGAAAATGCGTAGCTGTGACATCCGACGCGCAGCGTCCGACATACCTGCGAGGGCACTCACGCGTCACGTCGTTAGCTGCCACAGGTATGCAAGGGATTCACGTAAAGCCAATACATCCGCGTACTAGCGGGAAGGACTGAGCGGAGGCCTGAGGAGCGGAGCCGGTTCCAGTTCCAGTGCAGTTCCAAATAAATTGTAAAAACGGCTTCCGATTATGACCGGTTCCGTTTCCTAGACGAAACTAGTTACCAGTTCCGGCTTAGATTCCGATTCCCGCCCAGCCCTACTGCGTACGGAGGAGGCATCAACTATTAGGGACGGGCTCACGAATATATGCTTTACGGTGCCTTTTTAGCGAACAGCTCCGCTCAAGCGCTCTTAACGAAATTGTCATGCCCGTCCGGCAAAGGCAAACGACATCGGGTACGCGCTGCGACCCGCTGGTACTGAAACGACCGAACCGAAGTTTAGACGGGGGATTCTCATGTGATCTGTGTGTTCCGGCAAAGTATTTCACTACCAGGCGAAGTCTAACGCGTCACCGTCGTCTACGGCACTCACACGTGGCGGCGGCGTCTAGTGGAGCACACGACGCACGTGAACTTGAGGACCGCGTAAATGTTCTCCTCAACGCGCTACGCGCAACGAACACAAACGCCGTGGCCAGCCGGCAACGTACGACGGTACAAAGTACGTTTTATTTGACTTTCCCGAGCAGAAGTGAAACCCGTTCCGCGCCCAATTGCTGCCCCTTTGCGGTTTCCCGGAACGGAAGTTGGCGCGGTGGGAGGATAGCTCGGAACGGAGCTCGCCACGGCATACGAATGAAAACGGCGCCGATATCCGAGCCGGTTTTTGGACCATTTTTGGTCAGAATTCAAGCATACTTGCCTTTTTAGGCGGTTTTTAAAAAAATCCATTCAATTTTGGTATCTTTTTGTCATTTCTTATATATGAATATCATTTTCGGCAGAATACGTCGGTCTTAGTCGGTAGTCGGTGACCTTCAAAAAAGCTTCGGCTAAAAACGTCAAGAAAAAGGGGTAAAAAGTCCACAATTTGGGCCTGAAATCGGGTCCACGAGGGCCAACATGCACAAACGGGCCCGCGGCCCGCCGGGCCGGGCCGGACCCGGGCCTCGAGTTTGCAGACCGAGCCGGGCCCCGGGCCGGGCCGGGCCTAGGTTAGGCCCGGCCCGGCCCGTTTGGGCCCGGTTAGTTGCCTAGTAATTTAGTATTTCTGGCCAAATTTTTACGTATTCTTTGCGGGTACGCCGAAGAAAATTGCAATGGCGGCGCCTGCGGCAGGCTATTTTAGATGACAACATTAGATGACCAGTTATTAAACATACAAAAAGCGATAAAAATTCGACTCTCAGAAAAGCACCAAAGGGGGGACCAAGGGGAATTTTCGGGCCGGCCACAAGTCTTAAGGCCCTGAAGGCCCGGAGGCCCGTTGTGCATGGTTGCAACAGGGTGCCGAGCCGAGCCGCATGGCCGGGGGAGGGCGGGGGGGGGGGAGGGGGCCGCTGCATCTCTGTTCCTGAGCTAATAACCGAAGCTTAGGCGGCGACTTCGTCTGTAATCGTTGCACGCCGACGAAGTATTTCACCTGCAAGCGAAACCTAACGCGCCACCGTCGTCGACATCATTTGCACGGTGGCACGGCGATTGGAATATTAGCGGACACGTTGGAATGTCGTGTTGCATGTTAGATATATGCTCCAGAACCACGAAGATTTTTACGCTAGAAAAGTTATTCAACATAAATCCCGGGATTTTGGGTATTCAGCATCGAAAAGTAAAAATGGGCCAGATTTTTTCAGGAACCGAGACTGTGACCCCCCCCCCCTCCCAGCCCTGCTTGCACTTTCACGAATCTTGCCGCCTTCGTTCCCAGTATATATTTGGAATAAAAAAGCGACGTTTCGGTCGGAGTGTGGGAGTACCCTGAACCCCTTATACATATGCATATGCTGCCCTCGTCGATACTTCTCATATGAAACAGGCATGAAGACGAGACTTTTACTGAAATTAAAGTCAAAGCAGAAGCAATCCAAGAAATCAATCTACACGTTTAGCACCAATTTCGCAGTCTTCTTCACTCGGTCTCAGCGAATTTCCGGAATTTCGGGCCTAAAATAGCTCTAAATTAATCAACTGCAGCGTTCCTCTCACTGTCGATGGTCTTCGCGATCTGCGGGAACTGCTGCTTGATGCTCGCCTTAGCGTCGTCATCGAGTGTGTCGTAGCGGAGGACGAGCAGACCGGCCGCGTCCTTCATCTTGCCCTTGTCCAGCAGCTGGCCGCTGGCGCGAAGCGCGTTCAGGTTCCGGAGGACCTATTAAAGAACAGTTGATGTCATCGGTCAGAAAAGAAGCAGCGAAGCATTATCAACTCGGAAGGCTGATGTTGGTTTGTATCGATTTGTTCAAGTCAGGAACCCCGTAAATATAGGTAGTTAATGCTGCTGGTCGACGGCTATGCATCCTAGCAAAGTGTCTTCAACAAGTCTGACTACAAACGGCAAGATGCCCGCCATGCCGCAAGCTAGACTTCAGGCGCCCCTTTGCCTACGTGCCGAATTCCGTTCCGTGCCGGCCCCGCCGTACCGACCTCCGTTCCATAGAGCACGGCACGGTACGGCGAAAAAAATCGGCCGTTTTCCGATCATGGGAAAGAAGCACATTCTGCTATGTCTGATTCATACTGAGTACGTTCGTTTAACCCTTCCGTCGACGAGTTGACTACGTTCCATTAGCGGTATGTAACCTCCGGTGCCACGGGGAAAGCCGTTTTCAACCTACCTCCTCCGCGAACTCCTTCGCGTCGGGGTTGAGCCGGTCGATGCCGGCCTTGTACTTGAGCCAAAGCTTGTTGACCTTCTCGAAAAGCTTCGGGTCGATCTTCTTGAGCGATGCCATGATCTGGTCGGTATCGACGTGACGCGCATGTGCCCGCTTCAGCGTCTTGATCTCGGCCGGCGTCAGGCTCTTGTAGAGGTCCTGCATGTCTTTCGGGATGAAGTCTGAAATTGGATGCCCTCGGCGTGTAAAGAGATTCGGCTCTAGCCACACGATACTCCAAATGATGTGATTCAGAAGAAAATTAAATACATTCCTTAATCTGATAAATAATCAAATTATTTTCTCAGTATGTAATATTATATTAAACATATATTACACTATATACTATATACACTATTACACTATACTATTAAACATTAAACTATATATTCAAACTAGCTTGAATATATTATTTATTTCTACAATATTAATAAAATTTACCACAATAGCATAATAGGATTTCCAGTGTTCTCTGAGCCAGTTAGCAGGTGGATAATAAATGGCATATGGATAAATGGATAAACATGGGCAGTGCTAGCCAAGCGGTCCTGTCCCTTCCCGTACCGCATTCCGTTTCGTAGTCACCTTCTCCGTACCGTGCAAATATGGTACGGGCCGAACTACGCTGCGACAGCCGTTCATTCGGCCTTTGGTGCACGCATGTATCGTTCCGCTTACCTCGAAACTCTTGCGGCATGTCCTCGACGTTGAACTCGAAACTGTACGCGACGCAGCATAGCGCCCCGACAAGAGCAAGTATGCGGAGATCCATGGTGACGCTAAAAGCAGCCATGATGCGCAAGTGCCGAGCATACACGTAAAGGCGTATAAAGAGCCATTACGTAAAGAACTTTTCTCGATCGGCTCTGAACCAGGATGGGCTCCTTTCATTACCAGAACTAGGACTAGAACCTAGATCTCCTCGACCTGCGTTTGCGTTGGGATTTTGCGTTTGCATTCTGCGTTTTTCGGTTCTAAACAATTTTTAGATACTGCCTGGAGGGACGATCGATCCGAGGGGACACATATTTCGACTGCCCGCCGCTAGGCATCGATCTAAAAAATGGCCTTCCAACAGAATGGAATCGGCCAGAATCGGTGCATATTTGACCTAATGACCTAAAACGACAAAGTCTGGCTTTAAAATTTTCGAAAGGAGAGAGGAGCATTTTTTTGGTGTCGAAGGCCATGATTAAGATCCCAATGGCACCGCATGGTTAGGACCAGAACCCGGACCAGCGCGTCGTTGCTCGTAACGTGCGTGAAAGTTCTGCCCACACGACTAGCTTTAGCAAGTATGAACTAGAAAATGTGCTAATTTTTCTGCTAGGAGGGAAGACGAAAGGTCAGACAGCGTGCCCCAAATCACAAATACACCGACGTTCTCGACACAATAAAGGTAGTCGAACGGGGATCGTAACCGGTTTGCGAGCGTCGTCGAGCAGTGGGAAGGAGAGGAGAATCGCGCAGAGAATGACGCTGTTTTTCGGAAAGTTTAACTTGAACCAAGGCTCCAGCCGTACCGATTTTTATAAACAAACTGAAAACACGATGCAAATCACGTGGAGCCTGCAAGAAACTTAAGACTAAAAGGATTGGTAAAACGTTGCTTCTATAGGCGCGTGCCGGCAGAAAAAAACAGATCTTCAAAATCCTGAATTACCTCGAAACATGAGCGGCTTTTGCAATCAATCTAAGACCAAAATCATGAAATTAAGGTGAAACCTGGCGTCAAGCACGCTCCTGATACCAGCCGATAGGCCTTAAGGGACATTACCCTATTTCCTCTAATAGACGCCCCGCGGGTTAATTTTTCGTCCACCCGAATTTACAAAAGTTTTAATGCTCATTTGCCTCGCCCTCTGTTTTAAAATACACTTATCAGTCTGTCAAGATGGCTTTTGATTCGAAGTACGCATGCCTCCTATGGAAGCTATAAATATGGGAGAGGGGTGTCTGTTAGAGCAAGCGTCTATTACAAGGGGTTCTTCATTACAGTATATACAGTAGGTTGGATTTATGCTAAACCATTAATCGATTAGTGTGCGCTGATGGTCCACCGCCGTCGAGAAACAACATCCCAATTCTGTACGAGGGAAGTGTTTTCGACCCAGTGATTTTAAGGGAAAGATTGTCGGGTCGTCTTACAGCAGTTATATACTTGCGGTGCTGCCGTTGTAAACCGCAGACACCTTCTCCATCGCTCCCGCGGGCACAAGAAAAACAACCACGCAATGTTTGTGTGAATCGGTTTCCGTATTACGACTTCGTTCCTTCGCACGCCGCGCGCGTCGTCGCGAGAGCACATCGGTCACGTCTTCGACTTCGACCTCTTCGCCATAACGAGACTTTGTTTGTTCGCAACGAGCGGGAGAACACCGAGGAAGAATAAGGAAACCGAAAAACAACGCAGTAACGTAGCGTGTACTTCTCGAAGGGTGGAGGCCGTAAGGCCGTAATATGTCGTACTGCCGTACAATCGGTACGGAGTGTGATACGCGTGGGGTCGGCCAGTACGGAGTACGGCACGCCTTACGTTTTCTCGTTATTCAGCACTGGCACGGCCCATATTAGTACCGTACCCGTTAGGGCCTAAACTGTCGTACCTTATTGAACTGTACGATACGGTACGGGTGAGTACGGTACGGCTTGTACCGCATTAAGGCCTATACTTCTGCGGGGCTCGATTCAAGCTCCTCTACCGCTGCAGCGCAAGCTTCGCCGACCACTCGGAAGTCTGCGGCCAGACGCATTCCTAGCCGCCTTGCATCGGTTGCTGCGGCACTCGCCAGCATGCTAATCGCTTCACAAGTGTAGCGCTCGTATTTAGAAGAAGCGTCGGCTGCTTTTTGTCGCTCGGCTCCCTTTGGTGCTGATTTTCTTGAAACATATTCAGTAAATGTGCACTTTTGTGCGTACGCCGTGGCACAAAGGACGGCAACAAGAGTGAGTGGAATAAGTTTAGTCATGATCATGGATTCTTATGGTGTATTGCAGGACAACAAAATTATACTGGGATAGGGTCCTTTTTCAAAGGTAAAAACATCTCCCAAATGGCCAAAAACACAAGTCACGTAATCTACGCCACGTCGAGTCAATGCCTTCGGCATTTACTTATTGCTTAGACCTAGAAACGTTAGATAATAACTACCATAGGTGGGCCTCTTGATTTAGGCCAATATTAAAAACAATTAGTCTTGGTACATTCGGGAAGTTAAATGAATTCAACAGCGTAACCACGATCTCACGCATGACATGTCAAGCATTGACGATTCGTTAGCGTTAGCCCGTCACGAGATATCAAAGATGTCGAACGCCACGTAGCGCCGCGTAGAAGACTGACGAAACTAAGCGACGTAGCGCAGAATGCGCATAAAAGGCATGGGATACAGAGGATCGGAGCCCTAGTGAGGTTGTTTTGGGTGTGAGCATACGGCGTCTCAACTGCTTTTCTGTGCCTATACATGGTTACCAAGCCGTGTGTCACCGGACCCGCAAAATTACTAAAAAAACATTACAATAAGCTGATTGGTTTTGCAAACCGGTCGGCTGGTAACAATCTCAAGTAGTCCGATAAAGGCAGGTCCATCAGTTGCAGCAGGTCACGTCTCGAAAGATACGCGCGTTAGTTCGGGCATATTGTTGTTTATGCCCGTTCACATAGGTGAAGTCATTCATGACAAGTACAAGTCGTCTGTCCGGGGCACCAGCTGCTGATGTCGCCGCCGATGGATGGCTTGCAGGAGCCTCGAAGCTTGTGGCGGTACTGACAATAGCTGTTACAGTCTTTGACCTTGCCGCCGGATCGGAGCCACCTAAAGCAATGCCCGTTCTACGCATATCGCTCGAAAGCAGTGCTTCCGCTGTTTCACTTTTTGCCCTAGTTATGTTTCCTCATGAGAAAATAGTGATGCTTTCTTCTTGTTCCATAGTTTTGTTCCATAGTAAAATGTTCCCGTGAAGGCAATCAAACTTCCGTTCTTGTTCGTTCCTTGAAAACAATTAGGAACAAGAACATTCTTTTTTGGGAACTATGCGAAACCCGTGCTTGTGCTGGTTCGGCTCCCGATAACCGAAAAGCCGCAGAACTGTACCGTTCAGTTTCTGTGTGCGGAACAAAGAAATTTTTAAGAACAGGAACGACAAGAATACCAGACCTTCGCTATTAGGTACCAAAAATGCTAGCGACTTACCATATTTTTCTCCAAATGCTTCGCTCAATCGGGCCGTCGAAGTTGTAGCCGAAAAGGCACGAACGGCCCGGACTGAAATCCTCGATGTCGCCATTTGCGCATTTTTGAGAATACGCAACCGTACATAGCGTGATCGCAATGACGTGCTGAAGAAGCACGGCCATTGGAAGATGAACGGTACAACGAGACTTCCGAGAAACGCCCGCTTCGATAGCACGATCTGTTGAGACAATGAACGTGGGTAATCAACGTGCTGGTTTGCCAAGCGTATCCACAAGCGTCGCAGCTAAGTCAATATCCCAGGCCATGTGAAGCCCTCACTTTGGGGTCTATTGTAGCCTACGGTTTTAGCAGCGATGCTAATTTCAAAAAGACCTTCATCAGGCCAAGCATGGCTTAACCAGGGGAAGACCAACGAGTCGCAATAAAATACGGGGTTAAATTTGTGAGTTATTGATCGGATGTATGAATGCGTTTCAATTTTTAGCTTGCCGCAAGCGCAGCCAAGGGCTCTAGAGAAAAAAACTGTTCTTTTATATAACTGAGGGTACAGTCCAACGCCCTAATAACTTGACTTCAAAACCTCTCTGAAGCAGATGAACCTCGCCTTAGGCCCGACATCCATTTTTCTATGTCAGGTCTCGTTTCCACAACTTCTTCGTGCATTCGATACGGATTTGTCGAAGCATACATATGTGCAAAGGTCGAATCGTCTTCGCTCTCGTGTCTGGCTTTCTGAGTGCCGATCGCATCGCATGCAGTTTGCAGACGAAGCAAAATGCAAAACATAGGTTGTTTCTAAACATCGCGGCGTGTCATCGCCGTTTTCGGTCCATGACGCTGTGAGCGTCGGATGGTACCGTGACTGGCATCGGAACGAAACGGCAGTGGAAGGCCAAAAAGCATGATTCCCCTTGGCATGTTTTGGAAAGCGACGAAGGAAGCCTTAGGGACACGCTGTCATAGAGTAAACATCCGATGGATCATGCTCGTTTCTGCTGTCCTTACAAGGTTCGCGAGCTGTGGCAGTGCATTTAAAGTCCTCCTGGTTCCGAGGACCCTGTCGAATGAATCCTTGTCATAGTGCCCAGTGTCAGGCTCTTTCCCATCTATTTTCCCCGTTCTTAGTGAAAAAAAGATCAGCACAAAAAGGTATGTTTTAGAGCAAGACTCAGTGCTCCATCGACAATGACTCGCGCGGTCCTCGTCTTCGCCGTCGCCGTGCTGGTCGTCGCCACTTTCTGGACGGACGTCTCCGCGGATGTAAGTACCGTCTTTTCTCTGCTCTTCTGGAGGAGGCGGGGGATAAGGGGATTTCAAGGGACTCCGTGACCATTCTAGTGAAGAGCTAGTGACTACTTCTGCTATCCCATGCACCTCACGCCAAAGAATCACCTAATTCGGCAATATACTCATTTTATTAATCATTTGTCCAGCACGGCATCGATGGCACTTGAAAACGGAACCGAAATTGCACGCGAAATTTCGACAAGTTCGGCAAAGAAGACTCGCCAGGCCTTTTTATCCACTGCCTGTGTTCGAGCAACATGTGGCTAAACCGCCCAGCTACTCCTTTCCACTACTCCCGTGGACGGTTCTGAGGTGGGTTAGAGTGGCGTATGTGGAGGGTCAGTGATTTTGCTTCTAGGCCTAAGGCTAAGCTTTACGAGTATGTACCTGCCTAAATATTATGCTTAGGACTAGCTTAAGGAACCACATAAGCCTTAGCCTCCAACTAGGTCTAGGCCTCAGTTTAGGCGCAGGTAATTTAATAAGCTGCTCCTTCCACACGGCGCCTACCGTGAGGTGTTCGGCGACCACAATGTCGTGGACCCAAACTTACCCACTTGGTGTAACCCTCCGTTCTAGTGACTAATACGTCCCAAACCTTGTCATTTTAGGACTGCAAGGACTGCTCCATCCGCACCTGCGACGTCCCGTGCGATGTCCAGAAGGGCGGGAGCAAGCACGCCTGTGATCAGTGCCACACGATCGATGTTCCGAAGATCTGCGGCGGCGGATGTCGGGGCAAGCGCGACGTGCCGCGCACGGTCGGCCAACGCGTGGCTAACAAGAACTGAGCACAGTCCTGCGTCCCGTCGAGCTCCACGAATCCGATTCCACTGCGCACAAATTCCACTAATTGCTTGAAAATAAATTATTTTTAAGGAATCACCTGCATCTTATCTGGTCTTTCGTTCGTGCACCGGTGACGGACGGTCGGTTGGCCGCCGCGCTGCGAATATTTTCACACCGCAAGCGAGCCCTCAACGGCGCACCGCAGCGAGTGCAGAAAGACCGTGCTGCGTAAGGAGACCGCAGCAACACGTTTTATCTCTTTTGCTTATAAGCAATAGCGAGCTAGTAACTTTTGTGCTGTCGAAACACGACAAACATAGCACTAACCGAGTCAAGAGCCTGTCCGCTGAGTGTAGACCCGAGCACCCAAAGTCGGAGTCGAATAGCGCAAATCAAACCGAGCAAGTAGCCGGTACGACCCTGTGAAGAACTAAGAGTGCCGTCCAAAATATGGAACCGGCTGGCCATTCAGAAGCACGAAGGCTGTTCTTGCTTAACAAAAGCTTTAATGTAGTCACTGCTAACTGCAGAACACTGGCTAATGCCGAGCAGCAAAGTGCACTAAGTGTGACGCTAAATTCACTAAATGCGGTAGTTGCTTGCCTACAAGAAACAAGGCTGAACTCTGATGCAGCTTCGCGTTTCTCTCGATTGAAAGCGTCAAAACCGGCTCATTACGAGTACTCTTTGTTCCATTCGCATGCCGACCCAAGAGGACTCGGTGGGTGCTCGATTGCCGTTCGCGCTGAAAAAGTGGCGTCGGTTCGCGGCTGGCGGGCAATCAATAGCCGCTTAGTGGCCGTCCACTTCGACGGTTCGATCCCATTCTCTGTTGTGTCAGCTTACGCGCCGACCGATCAGGCCAGCGAAGAGGAGAAAGACGCACACTACGAGGCGCTTGAGCGGCTGGTGCAGGAGTGCAAAAAACATTCCGCACTAGTGATCATCGGAGCAGACACCAATGCGCGCATAGCGAGAGGCGAAGAAAGCGTTGCGCTTGGAAAGCACTTCAAGCCGGCAGAGATGACATCGGACAATGGTCACAGACTACTAAGCTTTTGTGAGAGGCTAGACCTAACAATAGCCACAACCACAAAGTACAAACCTCGTTTCGGATGTTCGACCTGGCGCAATTCGGCCAGTAGAAGCTTTAGCCAAATCGACCATGTTTTGATATCCAGAAAGTGGATCAACACGGTCGTGAGCTCGAAAAGCGTCTGGAGAACACCGCTACACTCTGACCATGCGCCAGTTTCTTTAAAGCTAAGGTTGAGACCGTTCAATGTCAACCGACGTGCAAAGGATTCATGTGCACTTGACATTGAGCTTCTAAAGTCTGACGTCGCTACCAGGCAAAGGTTCGCTCTTGCAGTGGAAACTAAAACTGCCCAGAATGAACCGGTCCAACCGTTCGGTGAGGCTCTTCTTGCAGCTGCGAGTGAGTCTATCCCAAAGAGAGAAAGAAGACCCCAACGGCCGATAAACTCGGAGGCTTGCCAGCGCATGTATGCGCTTCTAAAGAAAGCGCGCGCTGCCAGGAACTTGAGAATGACTCGTCGCGTCCTGCAAGCGATAAGGCGTAAGAAGAAAGAGGAACAGGAAGAGGCTTGGGAACAAGCGTCTAAGGACTTCCGAGACGCGGCTAGGAAAAACAACTGGCGGTCATTCTATAAGTTACTAAACAGCCGGACCGGCAGACGCAGCAGCAAACTTTCGGCCATAAAAGATGATTCTAGTGGCATGTTAGTCGAAGGTGAAGAAGCTGCCAAAATCTTTGCCGAGTATTTCGATGAACTTCTCAACAGGCCGCCGCCGCTAGGCGAAACACCTGATCCTTGCCTCAGGCCAAGGTACGCATGCGAGACGGAACCACCAAGTATATTCGAAGTTCGAGACGCAATCAAAAGCATGCGCTCTTTCTCCGCGCCAGGCCCAGACGGCATATGGCCAGTTTTTCTGCAAAACCTACCGCTGTCGGCGCTACGCACTCTAACTCAGCACTACCAGGTAATCTGGCAAGAAGGCAGCATTCCGGATGCGTGGCGCACTGCCGCGATAATGCCCTTGTATAAGAAAGGCGAAAAATCGGAGAAAAGAAACTATCGCGGCATATCACTTCTATCGTCCCTCTATAAAGTGCTCGAAAAGATCATTCTAAAGAGGTTGACAATGCACCGAGAACAAACTACGCGGCCTCAACAAGCAGGCTTCAGGCCGGGCAGATCAACGCACGACCAGATATTCACGCTTTCCGCACTTGTTCAGGACCATGTAAAGTACGGTAAACCACTTTACATCGCGTTTCTGGACTATAAGTCCGCGTTCGACGCGCCAAACCGCGAAAGGATATGGAAGTTGCTGAAAGAAGACGGAGTGCCGACAAACATGGTGCGCCTGCTAGAGGACATGAACTCCAGCACGTCGGCCTTTGTAAAGTTCGGCCACGAAAAATCAGGCACGTTTGAGCTTACCACGGGTACGAGGCAGGGATCGGTCTGCGCGCCTTTCCTCTTCAACTTCGTTGTGGACGCCATATTAAATAGCGCAATCGCAGAAAACAGCTGCGGCGCGCTACTGTTCCCACGCGGACCGACGATCTCCGATCTTGATTACGCGGACGATATTGCGGTAATATCCACAAACTTCTCTGGACTGGAAAGAACAGTGAAGCGCGTTGAGCAAATTTCCGCTGCATACGCGCTTTTCTTAAACGCGCAGAAATGCAAACTTATGGTTGCCAAAGGTTCACCGCCGCCAGAAAGGCCTCTCAAAGTAAACGGCGAGGAAGTAGAAGTGGTGCAAAGTTTCTGCTACCTGGGAACGACGCTGCAGCAAGATGGCGGCTTCGACCTTGAAGTGCAAATGCGCCTAAATAAAGCGCGAAAGGCCTTCTGGCAATTACGCAGCCTCTGGCTCTCAAACGTCAGCGTCAAGGTCAAGATTAGTGTATACCGATCCTGCATAAGGTCAGTGTTATACTACGGGGCACAGTCATGGTCACTGACTAAAGGTCAAACCGATAAACTGTCAGTATTTGAACGCTGGTGCTGGCGGTACATATTGAAGATCTCAATGTGGGACCACGTTTCAAACGAACGGCTACTGGACATGGTCCGGGAAAAGGCCTCATGGAGTGCCCTCGCCTACGCGGACTCGGAAATCCGACAATGCCGCTGGCGATACATTGGACATGTTCTTCGACGACCGGAAGCAAGAATCGTGCGCCGGACGATGTTCTCGCAACCGCCATGGACTGCTCCCCGCGGGCGACCGAAGACGAACTGGAAGACGACTGC
>JNEY01000119.1:113095-160589 GCA_020875895.1 Aphelenchus avenae | reverse complement strand
AGAACAAAATACCTGCCTGAGCTAGGTAGAAGTTCGTTAGTCTCTGCACAAACAGAGCACGGAATGTCTTGAGCGTGTGCGGTACGGAAAGAGGAACGCAGCTGGACGATTGAATCGACCGGGAGGCGCCACTCTCCAACGAAGCTGAGCTGCTATGTGTGAGAAAAGCTGCAGAACAAGGTACCTGCCGGGGCTAGGTAGAGGTTCGCAAGTCTCTGCAAACAGAGCACTTAAAGACGGCACAGTACTCTCTCGAACACAGTTAGGCAGCAATCTCCCCACAGTGGGACCAGCGAGCTAAAAGCCGCTTGCGCTTAAATCGCCGATCACCCAGGCGGCAATTAAAGGCACAGGAAAGGATTTGTCAGCACGGCGTATAAAGGCTGCAGGGAGAGTTTACACTCGAGGCGCAGGGACTGATTTCTCCTCTGGTCTTGTGAAAGTGCAAAACAAGACCGCAGCGAAAATACGCGACCGATCCGCGGGCGGCTGACTGGGTGGAATGGCTGACTGGGTGGAACATGCTGAGAAAACGTCTCGTTGTTCGTTCCAGCCCACCCTTTTAATCCTAACGTTTTAATTCTTAGACTAAGGCTTACCGAATGAAGGCACTTGCTGTGCGGTTGTCCCCTGCTTCGACGAATAGAAGCGAGGAAGTAAGTGCGACAAATGCGGCAACGAAACGCATCTCGACGAGCTTCTCTAAATTAGGTGGACTCGTCCTTGATGTGGTCATGTAAACAAGCACTTTGCAACATGACGCACCTTGGCACCAGTAATTGTTGGCAGACATAACTTTTTTCAGATTAAAATCTGCTGTGAGGCTGTACAGAAATTGTACAAGGTTGGTGTAGCACTTTTTGGACACCTCACCTTGTCAGTTTTAGTCAAAGTTAGCCTAACTCCTCTCCCCAAACGTGTGGTTGACGTATTTTCTGGATGCTCCCTGCGGGCTTGGTTTCAACATGCTGGGATATGTCGGACTGTACAACGAGTTTTGACTATCGATTCGCGTTATGTCCGCAAAGGGCCTGTTCTATCCGTCCCGTTCTTGCCCAGGCCTACGCCCCGGTTGCCTACGCTTGAATGTTATTGACGGACTTATTGTCGCCGTGTAATTTCCCTCTACGCTGTGCGGTCTAAATATTTTGCGGACCGCTCATTCCCAGCTTTCATCACGTGTTTGCCTCCGTAAAGCGCATGCTGATCAGACGGTTCAAATGCTTACGCAAAACAGCAGTCAAATCAAACCGTCGCCATAGTGCCCACCTAACGGTGCTCTGCTCGCCGCTAATGCGTCATAGTGTTGACTCAGCAGACGCGCATAAAGGTATTTTGAAGGGATGATCCCCACTGCGATCCGGTAAACATCCATAACAGGACCATTATAAAAGGCCGACCAAGGCCGTTCACATTAGTCACACAAAGACTTCGAACTCTCAACGTTATTACTGGAAATCCTCGTCCATAAGATGACTAAACTGCTTCCAATCGCTCTCTTCGCGATCTTGTGCGCGACGACGTACGCGCAAAAATGCAAGAACGGCGACATCGTGGACCTTAGTCCGGGAAGATCATGCCTCTTCGGCTACAACTTCGACGGACCCGTGGAGCGCGGCTTATGGCGTAGCATTTGGTGAGTTTCTGCGTGAATTATCGGTCTTTATCTGTAAGTATGGTGGCGAAAACAGCACAAGAGGCGAGTTGCCAAGGGAGTCAAAGCTTTGGACGCGCCCAAGAATTAAGTTGGCAAATGTTAGCGGCGTAGCAAAAAAAAATCAATAACCGAAAAGAAACGTAGTCAAAAATCGAAGTAATTTTGTTCCAATATTCTGCGGGACGTACTATCAGCTCTTGCGGGGGAGGATCAATAGGTCAACCTACCATAGGCGGTAGCCAATGTTTACAAGTGGGAGGAGGTGTCCAAAAAATCCCCCCCCCCCCAATAAGCTAGCTTGCATACGCGGTAACACTATTCTACGGTAATAGCAAGGGAGCGAGCGACGGCATTACAGTAACTTCCAGCAGTCGCCGGCCGGCCGGTCGGCGGTACTTCCATGGAAGTACGGAAGTACAGTAACGAACGACCGAAGGCGGCGGCCGCGGCCTGTTACTGTACAAGTACAATAACAAACGGCCGAACAGTAATTACAGTAAATGCCGGTCGTTGTTAACGACCGAGCGCCGGTTCGAGATCGAGCCCGGACCAAAATCCGAGCCGCATGCGTTTCCGAGCCCGGACAAAAATCCGAGCTGTGTCCGAGCGGACTGCGTTTCCGAGCCCGGATCAAAATCCGAGCGATGTCCGAGCCGGCTAATAATTCGAGCCTGGACCAAAATCTGAGTGGTGTTCGAGCCGGCTCATTATCCGAGATGGGAAAAAATTGGAACGGTGTCCGAGCCGGCTCACAATTCCAGCCAGGGTCAAAATACGAATAGAGTCCGAGCTGCAACCATTTGTTGTGTGAATCTGGCCTTTGGCTAAAGGCCTGCATTAATGCGTCATTGTCCGAGCTGCAACCAATTTTGGCTTGACATTATTGTACTGTAAGAAATGGCCAAAAACAATGACCTGAGCGGCGTCCGAGTCTGAGCCGTGTCCAAGCCGAGCACTTACTTGAGCAGACATCAGTTCCTAGCGAATTTCCCAAGCATTTCCCAAGCAGTACCCGGACAGTTCCCCGGCATTCTCCAGGCAGTTTCAGTGCAATTCTGTGCATTTCCCGAGGAGTTACCGGTCAGGACCAAGGCATTTCCCGAGCAGTCACCGGGCAATTTCCCTGGCAGGGGCAGTTCCCGGGCATTTCGGGGAATTTCCGGTCAGGGCCCAGGCATTTCCCGAGCGGTCCCCCGACTTAGGCATTTCCCGAGCAGTCCCCTGGCAGTTTCCCTAGCGATTAATGCGGTCCCGGGCATTTCCCATATGTTCCCGGTCAGGGCCTAGGCATTTCCCGAGCAGTCTCCGGGCCGTTTACCTGGCAGTTTCTAGGCTGTTCCCAGGAATTTCCCAAGGTGTTCTGTCAGTACTCGTCATTTCCCACGCAGTCCCAGGCAGCTTATGTGCAGTCCGCTGGCACTTCCCGAGCAGTTCGCAGGATATTTCCCGGTCATTCCTCCAGCAGTCTTGGGCAGTTTCCGCAAAGCGGCGTGGCAGTTCTCGGTCAGAACCAGAACATGTCCCGCGAATTTCCCAGAGACTCCTGGAGAAGTTTGTGTAGTGGAATTTCCCAACCAGTTTTCGTCCAGTTTTCGGGCATTTCACGTTGAGTACCATGGCAGTTTTCGGGTAATTTTCGGTCAGTATCTGGCAATTCCGGACATTTTCCAGCATTCCCTGGGTAACACCAGGGCAGTTCCCAGGCAGTTCACAGTTTCCGTAAGACACTTCCGTAAGAGAAGAAAAACTGCATGAAAACGCTTTTTGGAATGGTGGACCAAACAGGGAAAGTTAAGGGTTTTACGCTAAAAGGGCAGAAAAAGATGATAAAAATATCTTTCCTTAAAAGGGGACAGAAATTGCTTTGCAAGAGAGAGGGAAAACGGCAGATAAATTTAATTTCCGCAAAAAGGGTTTCTGCAAAAGACGTAGAAAAAGCTTTTTGCAACAGACGAAGGAAAAAAACATAATCTTCAGGCAAAAGCGGCATAAATAAAGGGAATAAAAAATGACTTAAATGAAAGGGAAGAAAAGTGCTTTCCCGTAAAAGGGAAAGACATGATTATACGAAGACAAGAAAACAAAGTAAGTACCGTTTCCCCGAGAGTCCCAAGTATTTCAACGTCAGTTCCCGGCAATTCGGAGGAAATGCCAGGGCGGTTTCCGAACAGGTTCCCGTTCAATTGCAATTCCTGTTAGGAAGGGAAGAAAAGAAAGTAAGTACCACTTTTCAGGCGGTCCCGGGCAATCCATGTCAATTCCCGGGCAGTTTTTGGTCAGTTCCCGAACGGTTTCCCATTTCCCGTGCATGTCCTCCACCTTTCCGTTGCCAAGCTGTAAAGAACATTTTCCCGTTTCGTGCAGGTACAGGTCCACGGGCTGGTCAGTTTCCGTGTATTACCGGAACAATACCAGGACAAATGTGTCTCTTCGGGAAAAACTACTGACTTTAGAGAGAGGGGTCGGCTATCGGGAAACGACTGACTGTACGGAAGATTGACCATCGAGTGCCTAATGGCAAACCACTAACTACAGAGGAAATACTAACCTTCGGGAACGGACTGACTATAGGGAAACGATCGACTTTAGGGAAAATACTGATTGTACGAAAAAAACAGACTTTAGGGAGAGGACCTAGTAAGAAAAAGAATGACTTTAGGGAATGGACTGACTATTGGGAAATGTCCTAATTGTAGGGGAAGGCTGACTTTAGGGAAAAGACTGGCTGTAGGTAAAAGACCGAAAGACCCATTGTCGGGCAAACGCCGATTTTAGGTAAAAAGCTGCCTACAATATACGAAAAATGATGTCTTTAGAAGAAATGCTGACTATAGAAAGATAATGACTTTAGGTAAAGGACGATTCAGGCTGACTTTAGGGAAAGGTCCAACTTTAGGAAAATGACTAACTGTAGGAAGAGGCTGGCTTTTGAGAAAGAAGTAACTTTAGAAACGATTGACGTATGAAGAAAATGTTCACTTTAGGGAAAGGACTTACTATAGTGAAAACCTGGCTTTAAGGAAAAGGCCGACCTTAGGATGGCCGATTTTAGGTAAAATTCTGACTAGAGGCTGAAAGCAGACTTTAAGACAAAGATTGACATAAGCGAACAGGCTAACTTTGGGGAAAAGCTGTCTTTTGAGGAAATCTGACTGAGAGAAAATGCTTACCTACTTTAGGGAAAAGGATGGCTTTAGGAAAATACTGCTTTCTGAGATGATGCTGGCTTCAAGGAAAAACCTGGCTTTACGGAAAAGACTGACTTTCTTTTTTGTCATGCATTAAAGTGCATTACATTTTAAAAGCTGAAAACAAATGTTTGACCAACGAACTTTAATAAAGTTTTGTTCTCGGCTGCGCGCGCGGCGCGCGCGCCTATCTAGTAGTGCTATGTCAACTATACGTACCGTATTTTCTCTAATAAACACCCCCCCCCCCTCTATTAGACCCCCACACCTAATAGACCCCCTCCCCTAAAATTCACAGCTGGGCTGGGGCAACGGTTACTTCCAAACTAAGGCCATATTTGAATAGATAACGACGAACCATGTATTTTAAGACGAAGAGAGAGAGTCCTGCGGACGCGAAAGAAAAAAGTTACGAGCATTTAAAATTTCCCGAAATTCATCGATCGCGAATTAGACCCCCCCCGGGGTTTTATTAGAGAAAATACGGTATGTATTTTTGGACCCTCCCACTCAGTATTTTTTGGCGGTTGCCCGTATGCTCGTTGCCGACATCAGGTCCCAGGTTCCCCGACCACGGGTGCAACCAAACGTAATTTTTTGATATTACCGCCTTAAGCTACTTGACGACGGCCGGAAACGTTGACGTCCCATTTTCAGGTGGATTCGATCCGGTGGCCAGGTGACGGATTGCAACAGCTATTGCAAATTCCGCGGCAACGCCCGAGGCACGTGTGAGTCTTCGGTAGGCGAAGACGTCAGTACGTGGTGTCCTGGAAAGTCCACCTGTACATGCCAGAAATAAGTTACTTTATTGGTCTGAATAAAGCGAATACCTATGTCGTATAACGTTCAGTAGCAAAAACGTGGGACTCTTTCTTGCTCTAGCACCAATGCGCGTTGAACCTTAGCCTTATGCATCGGAACGGGAAATCATTGAGCATACACCGGTTTAGTAAACCTACTACTAAAACAGACGAGGAAAAAGGGTTTTGTTTTTGTTTAATTTAAAAAGGGCTTAATGAGCTCCGCATGTTTCTCGGAGCTCATTAGGCTTTATGGATATCAGTTGCTCCATAGCGCTGGACGCGGATGCGAAGGGCCTTTGACCGAACGTCGGCTCTCCGGCAGACAACTGACGGGGATGAATACAAGCACAAAGAGCGTTGTTAGCAGTGGGATGCGTCGTAAAAAAACCTCTCTTCAGGTTTTTCGCAGTAATCTGAAACGCTGCAAAAAAAACTGCAGGTACTCTACCTGCCATGTGCTATGTGGCTGTCTGCGAATGGTGATCTCTACGCTTGGAGCTCCTAACCTCATCTTCAAGCATTCGTTCAATGCGTCGAACCGTCATCCATGAGTCGACGCCGTCAGCCGCATTCATTTCAGTCCTTCCAAAGGCCAAATACCACCCTACTCCTCCGAGAGAGCAACAACGGAAACGACATTTTGGTGCCATGCAGAAGTTACTTGACGCCGGCATTACTTCTCCCCCTCCCCCACTCCACCCCTCCACCATGAGCATTTTTACGCAAGTCTTATAAGGGGCGGCGAGCATTGGTGGGGGGGCACCGACTACCGACCTCCACCCCGCTTTCCCTCGTGATGCTCTCGCTGTTCAAAGGCAATCCTCATGTTCATGTTCTTAACGGCTTTACTGAAGGCGAGAGCGGTAGCTGACGCCCAGTTATACCTCACCGCATATTCTGTAGTAACCTCCTAAAACTGGGAGTATCTTCCAAAAAATATAATCCGTCACGGATCATGACCACCGGACGCTCGGTCTCGTCGCCATGGCTCTAGGAGTCCACTAAACAGCACCGCCACGTTCCTCCTCAATACCGAGAAGAACTTCCCATCAGCGCCCCATTCATTGCTTGCCCAGATTGCGTCATTCCACCTTCCCGAAAAACGGCACATTCACAATCCATAGAGCAGGAAGCGCTGAACACGAGCCATTCATTAGGCCCCTCTCGACGAGGAGCTCGAGCAGCGGGAATTTTACGGGGCTCTTCTTTGGTTCAACCGCGCTGACTGATCTACGNGCTAGCTTGCATACGCGGTAACACTATTCTACGGTAATAGCAAGGGAGCGAGCGACGGCATTACAGTAACTTCCAGCAGTCGCCGGCCGGCCGGTCGGCGGTACTTCCATGGAAGTACGGAAGTACAGTAACGAACGACCGAAGGCGGCGGCCGCGGCCTGTTACTGTACAAGTACAATAACAAACGGCCGAACAGTAATTACAGTAAATGCCGGTCGTTGTTAACGACCGAGCGCCGGTTCGAGATCGAGCCCGGACCAAAATCCGAGCCGCATGCGTTTCCGAGCCCGGACAAAAATCCGAGCTGTGTCCGAGCGGACTGCGTTTCCGAGCCCGGATCAAAATCCGAGCGATGTCCGAGCCGGCTAATAATTCGAGCCTGGACCAAAATCTGAGTGGTGTTCGAGCCGGCTCATTATCCGAGATGGGAAAAAATTGGAACGGTGTCCGAGCCGGCTCACAATTCCAGCCAGGGTCAAAATACGAATAGAGTCCGAGCTGCAACCATTTGTTGTGTGAATCTGGCCTTTGGCTAAAGGCCTGCATTAATGCGTCATTGTCCGAGCTGCAACCAATTTTGGCTTGACATTATTGTACTGTAAGAAATGGCCAAAAACAATGACCTGAGCGGCGTCCGAGTCTGAGCCGTGTCCAAGCCGAGCACTTACTTGAGCAGACATCAGTTCCTAGCGAATTTCCCAAGCATTTCCCAAGCAGTACCCGGACAGTTCCCCGGCATTCTCCAGGCAGTTTCAGTGCAATTCTGTGCATTTCCCGAGGAGTTACCGGTCAGGACCAAGGCATTTCCCGAGCAGTCACCGGGCAATTTCCCTGGCAGGGGCAGTTCCCGGGCATTTCGGGGAATTTCCGGTCAGGGCCCAGGCATTTCCCGAGCGGTCCCCCGACTTAGGCATTTCCCGAGCAGTCCCCTGGCAGTTTCCCTAGCGATTAATGCGGTCCCGGGCATTTCCCATATGTTCCCGGTCAGGGCCTAGGCATTTCCCGAGCAGTCTCCGGGCCGTTTACCTGGCAGTTTCTAGGCTGTTCCCAGGAATTTCCCAAGGTGTTCTGTCAGTACTCGTCATTTCCCACGCAGTCCCAGGCAGCTTATGTGCAGTCCGCTGGCACTTCCCGAGCAGTTCGCAGGATATTTCCCGGTCATTCCTCCAGCAGTCTTGGGCAGTTTCCGCAAAGCGGCGTGGCAGTTCTCGGTCAGAACCAGAACATGTCCCGCGAATTTCCCAGAGACTCCTGGAGAAGTTTGTGTAGTGGAATTTCCCAACCAGTTTTCGTCCAGTTTTCGGGCATTTCACGTTGAGTACCATGGCAGTTTTCGGGTAATTTTCGGTCAGTATCTGGCAATTCCGGACATTTTCCAGCATTCCCTGGGTAACACCAGGGCAGTTCCCAGGCAGTTCACAGTTTCCGTAAGACACTTCCGTAAGAGAAGAAAAACTGCATGAAAACGCTTTTTGGAATGGTGGACCAAACAGGGAAAGTTAAGGGTTTTACGCTAAAAGGGCAGAAAAAGATGATAAAAATATCTTTCCTTAAAAGGGGACAGAAATTGCTTTGCAAGAGAGAGGGAAAACGGCAGATAAATTTAATTTCCGCAAAAAGGGTTTCTGCAAAAGACGTAGAAAAAGCTTTTTGCAACAGACGAAGGAAAAAAACATAATCTTCAGGCAAAAGCGGCATAAATAAAGGGAATAAAAAATGACTTAAATGAAAGGGAAGAAAAGTGCTTTCCCGTAAAAGGGAAAGACATGATTATACGAAGACAAGAAAACAAAGTAAGTACCGTTTCCCCGAGAGTCCCAAGTATTTCAACGTCAGTTCCCGGCAATTCGGAGGAAATGCCAGGGCGGTTTCCGAACAGGTTCCCGTTCAATTGCAATTCCTGTTAGGAAGGGAAGAAAAGAAAGTAAGTACCACTTTTCAGGCGGTCCCGGGCAATCCATGTCAATTCCCGGGCAGTTTTTGGTCAGTTCCCGAACGGTTTCCCATTTCCCGTGCATGTCCTCCACCTTTCCGTTGCCAAGCTGTAAAGAACATTTTCCCGTTTCGTGCAGGTACAGGTCCACGGGCTGGTCAGTTTCCGTGTATTACCGGAACAATACCAGGACAAATGTGTCTCTTCGGGAAAAACTACTGACTTTAGAGAGAGGGGTCGGCTATCGGGAAACGACTGACTGTACGGAAGATTGACCATCGAGTGCCTAATGGCAAACCACTAACTACAGAGGAAATACTAACCTTCGGGAACGGACTGACTATAGGGAAACGATCGACTTTAGGGAAAATACTGATTGTACGAAAAAAACAGACTTTAGGGAGAGGACCTAGTAAGAAAAAGAATGACTTTAGGGAATGGACTGACTATTGGGAAATGTCCTAATTGTAGGGGAAGGCTGACTTTAGGGAAAAGACTGGCTGTAGGTAAAAGACCGAAAGACCCATTGTCGGGCAAACGCCGATTTTAGGTAAAAAGCTGCCTACAATATACGAAAAATGATGTCTTTAGAAGAAATGCTGACTATAGAAAGATAATGACTTTAGGTAAAGGACGATTCAGGCTGACTTTAGGGAAAGGTCCAACTTTAGGAAAATGACTAACTGTAGGAAGAGGCTGGCTTTTGAGAAAGAAGTAACTTTAGAAACGATTGACGTATGAAGAAAATGTTCACTTTAGGGAAAGGACTTACTATAGTGAAAACCTGGCTTTAAGGAAAAGGCCGACCTTAGGATGGCCGATTTTAGGTAAAATTCTGACTAGAGGCTGAAAGCAGACTTTAAGACAAAGATTGACATAAGCGAACAGGCTAACTTTGGGGAAAAGCTGTCTTTTGAGGAAATCTGACTGAGAGAAAATGCTTACCTACTTTAGGGAAAAGGATGGCTTTAGGAAAATACTGCTTTCTGAGATGATGCTGGCTTCAAGGAAAAACCTGGCTTTACGGAAAAGACTGACTTTCTTTTTTGTCATGCATTAAAGTGCATTACATTTTAAAAGCTGAAAACAAATGTTTGACCAACGAACTTTAATAAAGTTTTGTTCTCGGCTGCGCGCGCGGCGCGCGCGCCTATCTAGTAGTGCTATGTCAACTATACGTACCGTATTTTCTCTAATAAACACCCCCCCCCCTCTATTAGACCCCCACACCTAATAGACCCCCTCCCCTAAAATTCACAGCTGGGCTGGGGCAACGGTTACTTCCAAACTAAGGCCATATTTGAATAGATAACGACGAACCATGTATTTTAAGACGAAGAGAGAGAGTCCTGCGGACGCGAAAGAAAAAAGTTACGAGCATTTAAAATTTCCCGAAATTCATCGATCGCGAATTAGACCCCCCCCGGGGTTTTATTAGAGAAAATACGGTATGTATTTTTGGACCCTCCCACTCAGTATTTTTTGGCGGTTGCCCGTATGCTCGTTGCCGACATCAGGTCCCAGGTTCCCCGACCACGGGTGCAACCAAACGTAATTTTTTGATATTACCGCCTTAAGCTACTTGACGACGGCCGGAAACGTTGACGTCCCATTTTCAGGTGGATTCGATCCGGTGGCCAGGTGACGGATTGCAACAGCTATTGCAAATTCCGCGGCAACGCCCGAGGCACGTGTGAGTCTTCGGTAGGCGAAGACGTCAGTACGTGGTGTCCTGGAAAGTCCACCTGTACATGCCAGAAATAAGTTACTTTATTGGTCTGAATAAAGCGAATACCTATGTCGTATAACGTTCAGTAGCAAAAACGTGGGACTCTTTCTTGCTCTAGCACCAATGCGCGTTGAACCTTAGCCTTATGCATCGGAACGGGAAATCATTGAGCATACACCGGTTTAGTAAACCTACTACTAAAACAGACGAGGAAAAAGGGTTTTGTTTTTGTTTAATTTAAAAAGGGCTTAATGAGCTCCGCATGTTTCTCGGAGCTCATTAGGCTTTATGGATATCAGTTGCTCCATAGCGCTGGACGCGGATGCGAAGGGCCTTTGACCGAACGTCGGCTCTCCGGCAGACAACTGACGGGGATGAATACAAGCACAAAGAGCGTTGTTAGCAGTGGGATGCGTCGTAAAAAAACCTCTCTTCAGGTTTTTCGCAGTAATCTGAAACGCTGCAAAAAAAACTGCAGGTACTCTACCTGCCATGTGCTATGTGGCTGTCTGCGAATGGTGATCTCTACGCTTGGAGCTCCTAACCTCATCTTCAAGCATTCGTTCAATGCGTCGAACCGTCATCCATGAGTCGACGCCGTCAGCCGCATTCATTTCAGTCCTTCCAAAGGCCAAATACCACCCTACTCCTCCGAGAGAGCAACAACGGAAACGACATTTTGGTGCCATGCAGAAGTTACTTGACGCCGGCATTACTTCTCCCCCTCCCCCACTCCACCCCTCCACCATGAGCATTTTTACGCAAGTCTTATAAGGGGCGGCGAGCATTGGTGGGGGGGCACCGACTACCGACCTCCACCCCGCTTTCCCTCGTGATGCTCTCGCTGTTCAAAGGCAATCCTCATGTTCATGTTCTTAACGGCTTTACTGAAGGCGAGAGCGGTAGCTGACGCCCAGTTATACCTCACCGCATATTCTGTAGTAACCTCCTAAAACTGGGAGTATCTTCCAAAAAATATAATCCGTCACGGATCATGACCACCGGACGCTCGGTCTCGTCGCCATGGCTCTAGGAGTCCACTAAACAGCACCGCCACGTTCCTCCTCAATACCGAGAAGAACTTCCCATCAGCGCCCCATTCATTGCTTGCCCAGATTGCGTCATTCCACCTTCCCGAAAAACGGCACATTCACAATCCATAGAGCAGGAAGCGCTGAACACGAGCCATTCATTAGGCCCCTCTCGACGAGGAGCTCGAGCAGCGGGAATTTTACGGGGCTCTTCTTTGGTTCAACCGCGCTGACTGATCTACGAGCCGCCGCCAAAGACACCTGACGTCTTCATCAGGGCGACCGGGGACACGGGTAAAAGCAAGCAATGAGGAAAGCCTCGGGACGGGTAAGCCCCAGTTGAGAGAGACAGAGAGGTAAACCGACTTGGCCGCCGCGCCCATGCCGCTGTCTAGCGGCGGCCGCGAGACTCGTTTTCTCGCGACGCCGGAGTCAAGCAGCATGCTCAAAGTCCCGGCGGCCCCTGGAGCAGGGAAAAGTCGCCGCCTGACGAGACGCCGCCGCTTAAACCGCCGTTCGGCCTAACTCGAGACGTTTGTCGAGGCGCCGATCGGCGTCCGCAGTGATTGCTTCGCGTGTTACTTTTCGATTGCTTCTTTTCCAGTGCAGTTATTTTGAGGAATTCAAAGCACTTTTTTTCGGAAACGCCTTCTTTTAGAGTAACACAAGTACCTGCCACAACTAGCAGGAAGTAGGCATACGCCACTTGTTTTACGGGAAATAGGAAGAGTTTCGCGGCAATTTCGCACTTTCTATTGCAGTGTTAATCATGAACTTCATTGGCTAAACGCAAAAAAATATGCGCTAAAACCTAAAACTGAGCTCATTTCAGAGCTTAAAATTTTGAAGCTGTTGAAAAAATAAGGTCGGATAAACTGGGACGACGTCTTAAAATCAGCTTTAGCTCGTAAAGCCATTACTGGCCTTAGAATTTACATTCTTTGATGTTCTGAAAACGAAAAGGCCAAATTTCGAGCGATTTGTTCTCATCTTTACATGCGACATTTTATGGAACCATTCATACAAACGCTCAGAAGCCCACTGCCCTCGAGCCCGGCGTTACGGATAAGAAACGCCAAGGCCGGTTATTCGATTGTTTCCTGGCGTTGGCGCGAACGTCAGCAATCTTTATAGGCATTAGAGCGTTTTCAGTGACCAAGAAACCAAAATGTTCAGTTGCTTCCAAAAAGCTTGTCTGGCACCATCGGACTCTTTCAAAGTTTGGTGTCTGCCCAAATGGGCCAGTTGTCCTGCGGGTTAAAAACAGTCATTTCCTCGTGCCACTTCGTGGGCCTGCTCATTAGCCGTCTAACCGCCATTTAAAGTGAGTGTGAGTGGACGGACGCCTCCGGCGACCCACCGGCTAGCGGTAAGTGTGTCGTAATTCGCATCGATCCCACGCACTTTTTTCATGGCCCCGTCCGGCCGTCGCCCTCCGAAACACTAACATTTCCGCGGGCACTCGCACCCAGTGACGTCGTCGCTCCTCCGCAGCGCTGCAGCGCGCCGTTGAACGCTTCCGTATGCGCGTGCCACCAGCGCCAGCGGGGAAGTGGCGGACGGCCACTAGCGAGGCGGTGGCTTCTGCCAAAGGCCGCTGGCCGCTGCGTGATAATCGGTGGCGGTGCGTTTCCGGCTCGGCGCCGCGAAATCCCCTCGTGGACGCACTGCGTGAAGCGACTCGTTTCGCGTTTCTTGCGTGGCGTCGTCCCTGTGACGAGCCAATTTCCGTACCCGCCCGCTCGAGAAATGTATCGGCGCTATAATCGCGCGGTTCCATCGAGATTGACTGCCAATTTCGGAAGATTTATTTGGCATTGTCTCGTAGCCCATTTGGGTCTCATTTGGGCGTCGAAACGCTGTTTAAGTGCGTCAAGATTTGATACAACGATGCAAGGAACATTCGCGTGATGTGTCACGGGATTTCGCAAGCTCTTAGGACTTAGCGCTGCATTGGTCCGTATGTCCTTTCTTGGGTCGCTTATGCGGTTGCTGACAAGGCCGTGTCGTTGATGCATTTTTGCTCGAAGCAATAGCTAATCGTGATTTTAACCGATTTTCTCGCTTACATTTATGGCTCTAAATGTCCGTGCATTGCTAGAAGGAGCCATGCAAGCGGTCGTAAAACAAAGGCTTGTACGAAGTAGAACTTACATTGTCGAATCATACCGCTTTCGACGTCGCACAAGCGTACTTCAGTCGTTCGACGAGTTCTGACGTGCTTCGCTACCTGCCTACTGGTATGACGCTCGCTAACAAGGCTCATAACAATTCCTTCCTTCCGTCCTCCCCCCCCCCCGCTGCGGAACGTAAATTTCGCGCGCCATTCTCGAGCGCACAAAGACCTTTGCTCGCCCGATGGGGTCCGTCGGCTTTCCCGAACTCTTGGGGCAGAGCGGGACGCCGAAGTTGGGTTACGTACTTCAGCGAAGGCCAGCCCGCTTTTTCTTCCAGTGCGGCTCGAGTGACGTTCCGCACTAGCTCCTTCCTGGTTTCTTCTCTGCAACTTAGCGGCAGCGGATAGTTGATTTTTGTGACCAGGGTCGGTTTTTTATAAACTAGTATTCTTTTTTTTTGCGGAAATTTTTGATTTTTGACCATAATTTTCCATGTTTGCCGTGAAACGTCCGTTTTACCGTCCGTTTTAACGGTTTAGGAAAGGACGAGCCCCCGGAAAAAGTATTGGTTTTCATATTTTTTTGCGCCAACAAAAACACGAAAAAATGCAGAAGCTAGATTACATGTAAATTCATTAATTTTAGACTGTGTCATGAAAATACATCTGCTGTTGCCCGCCATAAGCCTCTCAAATGCAGTTTTCAATAACATATTCCAACGCCGCAAGCCCCAAAGGAACTCATTAATACTAAATAGACAGGCCATCAAGCCTTAGGGACATTGCCACCTCGTGACGTGGCTTGTCCGCAGGTTCCTTCCGCGCCAGTCTTGCCCCAACAAAAACGTGCGACTTTGGGGGCCGCAAACTTTATTTGTCTTTCTTTCAGTGGCTAGAACAAACAAGCCGTCGCGCGTCGGGTTACGTCCTCGGAGGGCGAAGAAGCGCGCACTGATTGTCGATCACTTTGGGTCCTTTAATTCTTTGTGCCAACAACGTCTTCGTGCGGTGAATGTTTCAGGACTGATCGCAAGGTGGAACAAACTAAGATACGCGCCGAAGTTCAACAGTGGTGCACGATCCGGCGATTGTAGGGTCTAAAGATCTCAGCGCACCGAACACTTTGCTCTTTAGGCCTCTTAGGTATCTTTAAGACAATTATTAGAGACTACATATTCCGGTCGATTCCGGGAATTTAAATGCGATTCCGGTTCCAGTAATATCCGATATCATAGCTGATTTCAATGAGCGTTCAGTCTGTTTGTATTCCGGATGTTACCCGAAGTCTTTAATATTCTTGCTTTTCTAGTTCTTGGCGGTATGAGTTGGATGGGGCAGACAAGAACTTCGAAAAAGTGATACTTCGCATGCTTTTCTGCCCAAAGCAGGAGGCACTTTTTGGAGTTTATTAACGTAACGTGCCTTAGCGCTCAATTTTCGTGATTTCTCGTCATCTGTCTTATGACTCTGTCTCATGGGAAAACATGTCTTTCAGGTAAACGGGTCTCCTGCCGTACACTCTAGTCAAACATGGACGACCGCCATAAAATGGGCTATCTTGGAGCCACGTCCTACGTTATCGGCAATATTATCGGCTCGGGGATATTCATCACGCCGTCCACCATCCTCAGATATACCGAATCCGTCGGACTGTCGCTGATCGTATGGGTCGCATGCGCGGCTATCGCGATACTCGGTAAGTCGGATTGCGAAGAATGGCAATCGGAAAGTTTTTACGACCTGCTCCTGCACAGCTTGTTCGTGACTTTCCGTACCTTCATCGGTGATACCCTATCCTTACACATTGAGGGGCTGGTTCTATCCCAGTCGCCAAAAAAATTTTCGCTATCAGTTTTGGTATGGTCCGATAGGCACTCAAAGCTTAACTAAAATTGGAAAGTTACAGCAGAATCGGTTGGCTATGGAAAATGTCATGGACGCCTAAAGTCCCAAAATCTGACTCCTGCTTACATGCGATAGCGAACAGTATGCACGCGCGCGTGCGCACAGCGTGTAAGAGAGTGACACTGTGTGAAATCTGCGTGAAAAGGGTTTCAAGCACGTGGGACTGGAAATAGAATTCACTTCAAAAGGCTCCTCTGGAGGTATGGGGGCTGCATTCATGCAATGCAATGGATGCAGGCATGCACCTAGCATGTAAGCAACCCACTAATACCACCGTACTGACCTACCCATACGTAAACCGTAGCCGCAATAACGCTTCAGTTTACGGCTACGGACCTCTGGGCTACTACGGATGGCGATCTCTATTGTCGAATACGCGCATTTGATGAATTTGCTTCTCGAAAAGCACTCCTCCACGCCACCGATACACACTTACACGTTTCAGGCAGCCTGTGCTACATCGAGCTGGGCACGTCGATCCGCGAGGCGGGCTGCGATTTCGCCTACATCTGCTACGTGAAGTGGTACGCGGTCGCGTTCTCCTTCATGTGGGTCTCCTGCCTGATGACCTACCCGTCGACGATAGCGATCATCATGGAGACCTTCGGGCAGTACCTAGTGCAGGGCCTTCAGCAGTCGTACGAAATCGACGAGGCGATGGTGCCCGTGGCGCAGAAGTTGTTCGGCATCTCGCTGTTATGTATGGTGACTCTTTCGTACTTTTCTTGCCCTCATCGTTGACATGAAACTAAGAATTGTTTTGTTTAAAGCAAAAGCAATGCTGTCGAACCAAATAAATAATTTGTACGATTTTTAAAATGCTATGAAAAGGGCAATATTGTCACGAAAATTTTAAAATTTTGTTCATTAAAAATTCGTATAAAATTTATAAATTAAAAAACAAATACTAGGTATTGTCAAAAATCCGCTCGGCAATGAAACGTTATTTCAGTACTCGTGACGTGGATGAATTTCTTCGAGTTGAACAAGTTCGCTGCTCGCTTCCAAATCGCTGCCACTGTCGCGAAGCTTCTCGCATGTGCACTTATCATCGTCACGGGTTTCTACTACTTATGGGTTAAAGGTAGGTTTAGATCTGGCAGTACTAAGTGTGCAAAGGCGCGACAGTGGTAAGCTACCGGCACGATCCCCAGCTATGCCAGTCCCTCGCTCTGTGCTTACCTGTTTAACAGGTGCCTAACCGGCTTGACCAAAAGCTTGGCCCTTACTTCTGCCAACGTCCATAGTACGGGGACTTCTGGCAGAGAGTAGACCACGCCGAACTAGCCTGGTCATTGATCTGGACTTGAACATAGTGAGCAGTCATTGGCTCAGCTAATACCTGCCTGCAAAAGCCTCTTGATGATCGGTCCTGTCCCCTAAGCTCACGCATGCAAGTCATTGGTCTGGGCCAGACCCGGGCCTAAGTCTCAGCTTAATGCCCTTGACCGCTGAAGGTAATGGGTCGCATTTAGGTTGGAACGAAAGCCTTACGAATCCGAGCCTTTGGGCGAACAGCAACTACAAAGCCGGCGACCTGATGATGGGACTCTACGGTGGTCTTTATGCGTACTCCGGATGGGACATCCTGAACTACGGAACAGGCGAGATCTACCGGCCACGAAGGTTCGTCTTGAGCCTTTTTAGGCTTCCAAAGCGTGTCTGTTCGAGGCTCTCGAGCCCACTAATTTTGAAACCCGTGCTGTTTTAGGAACGTCCCGCTAGCGCTGCTTAGCGGCCTGATCATCGTCGCGCTAGTGTACCTCGCGATGAACATTGCCTACTTCGCCGTCCTCGACGTGGAGACCGTCAAAGCGTCGAATGCGGTCGCGGCGGTAAGTCGGCATGCTCTAGAGGACTGGTAACGGAGCCTGCCCACAACTGGGCAATATCCGTCCAAAGTCCCCATAAGACCTAATTTCCCCGTCGACCCGAGCATAGCTTGAAACCGCAACAAATTCGGTCTCGAGCCCAAAGCGGGTCGTAAATCGTTGATTGGAAGTCGCAGAGGCTGGTGTTCTTGGAAAGAGAACAGCAGAGTCCAAACGATCTCCACAAGCTTGTCTGTACCAATCCGTGCAACATAAAGTAGAGAGGGTCCAGACACCGCCGTACCGTGGTCTGTACCATACTGACAGTCCCGAACCGTACGCCGTGACGTACTGAACGCGCGATGCGTACTGCCGTACGTAGTGGGCCAAAAACACTGTGCCGATTACGCAAAATACGGCACGGTATGTCATTAAACACGGAGTTATACGACGCCTCCGTGCCGTACACCGTGCCGTACTGACTCCTTCGTAGCGTACCGTACGCCGTGCCGTACTGACTGCGCGATGCGTACTGCCGTACCGTAGTGTACCAAAAACACGGTGCCGTTTACGCAAAATACGGCGCAGAATGTCATTGAACACGGCGTTATATGGGGCCACTTCCGTACCGACTACTCCGTACCGTACTCTGTGCAATAATACGCAAAGCGGCACGGTACGGAATACATTACGGTGCTGCGCATCACCTCCAACGAAAGACAAATCCTGAATTCTGATTTCGGTTTGAACCTCTTTCTACCACGTTCCTTTCAGCTGTTCAGTCAGCGGACGCTGGGCAGCTTCTCATACGCGATCCCGTTCCTCATCGGCATCCTGCTGATCGGCTCGCTGAACTCGAACCTCTTCTCCGGTAGTAGGTACATGTACGCTGCGGCGAGACAGGGCCACTTGCCCGCGTGCTTCAGCTGCGTCAACTCGATGACCGACAGCCCGCGAGTGGCCATCTTTGCACAGGTTCGTTCGACGACTATCGTTTCTGTGCCACTGAATCCGCCCCGCTGGTACTGACCAAAAGGGGGAAGCGAAAACCACATGAAGAGCACAACTTATTCTCCCCCCCCCGCGATTGACCTTTCTTAAAATGCCCTTAAGACTGAGCCCTGACGGCACGGTCCTCCAGTCCCGGGCCCGCCCTAGGCCGTCAGTTTCGTACACTCCTGATTCCGACTCGGTGCCGACGCTCACGACTATACTGAATCGTTCAGAAGTGACACGCTTCGGTCCACTTCTCATTCCGGGTCGAGCTAGCGGACCGACACATCGAAGACATGCTTAGTCCGAAGTGTGGCACCGTCCCCTAGCCATGGGGTGTCCGAATTCCGCTCGATGGAAATAGCGTCAGTGCGGTAAAGGCGTTGTCCTTAAGTGCATGGATCCGCTCCCGGGCCCGTTTCCTAGTCCTACTGGTCCTGGTGACTCGCCGCCCTGTCAAGCCTACTTTATCACTGCTTTCACACGACGCTCTCACGCGGTCCCGTTTCAGTCGGCCCTGGCGATAGCTATATCCTTCGTCGGGGATTTAGACAAGCTGGTCGGCTACGTGATGTTCGGCTTCTGGGCGCAGCGCATCTTCACGCTCATTGCGCTGCTGACGATCCGCTACAAGTGCATCCCGGTGCATCCGGAGGCGATCCGGATACCACTGCCCTGGTAAGCCTCGTTTAATGTATCGGATGCCTCGGTGACCGTTGCTTCCGAATAGTGCTGGATGTGGATGTGCATCGGATATTGGCCATTTTGGAACGGGAATCTGACACAAATATTTTCCGGTTTGGCTTTTGCGCATCGGAGAACCTACCCGGTTGCGTTAAAAGCCACTCTAAATCCGGCCGCCCCCTTCCCCGCCAATACGTCCCAGAATGCCGAAAATCGGACGAATTATGCCAATCAGCTTTGTTCCGCATCTTATGCGCCGGGCAAGTCGGACGAACTCATGTCGGACTTGAACGTTCATGCAGTTGTTTCACGTTTTAGCATAGTACTATTCCTGGCGATCAACATCGTCCTGGTGATCATCCCGATCGTGCAGGAATTCGAGGTCACATCACTCGGAATCGGAATATGCATAGTCGGATTCGGGCTCTACTTCCTGTTGGTCCATCCAACAGCGTTACCATCAGCGTTGACGCATATTAACGGTAAATATTCTCGTAATACCTAAAATGGAGTCGCAAAAAAATTTGAAACAGTTTTACGAGCTTATGCTGCTAATTTTAGCCGTATTGTGATAAAAATTTTTTCGCATTTTATTTGTAAGAATTTTAATTTTAAAAAACAAAAGAAATTAAAATAATGAATAGAATAGAAACCAAAAAAAATAATATATAAAAGAATAATTAGACTTCAAAATGCCTAATGTGTCTAGTTTAAAATTCCATCACTGAATTTAAGGAAAATTGCATCCGTTATTTCAGACTGGAGCACGTTCATCTTCGCGATCATCTTCGACGGGTTGCCCGACCTCAAGCCGAAGGCGCTCGTCGTCCCACCGACGCCGTCGTCGCTGGTCTCCTCGGACTCCCAGCAGCTGCTGCTCGGGCAGAAGCGCAGCAGCTTCTCGCTGCTCTCCGACGACGGCGTGACGGACCTGCACGCGGACGAGAAGAACAAGCTCATCCGCAACGGTTCCAGCTCCGGCCTCCGCATGTGGTGAGAGCGAGCCTATTCTCCGCGTTCTTGCATCCTTGGCCCTTTGTCTAACAACGCCATCTTCTCTCATCTTTCGAAGTGGCAGTGTGCGATCTCACTTCCGTCTGCTTCCCGATATTCAAGCATCCGATCATTGGTAAAACTTCAATTCGTGAATTCAGTTCGTGAAAACGGCTACAGGGCACGATTCACGAATTGAACCCTCAACCACCGTCCCCAAGGTACGATTCGTGAAAACTGCGTAGCTTATGTCAGTGTTCACGAATCGTACCTTTTTCGTGAATTCACGAATCGTACCCTGGAGCCACTTCGACGAACTGAATTCACGAACTTACACCCGTCCCCGGTCATTTTCATCGAACATTTTCACGAGAACCCTGCTCACCCTCCTGTGTTTAGGGACTACTGACCGACTGGCGCCCCTCCTCGCAGCCATCGGATGCCTGAATCTCGACGTATCTCATGATTTCCTTTGCCTGTTCTCTGTTAACTTCTTAGAGCCTCGGGTGGACAATCCGTTCGTTCTGCTCCTCCTGGGTAATCATTTTGTTCTGCGCGATTTGCCGGTGCCTTTCTCGCAGTGTTCGCTCCATTGTTCTACGCTACCACGTTACCGGTGCATAAATAAATGTGCTTAAATTATGTGGCGATCGAGAGCAGTCATAGAGAACAGGCGTGATGCCACCTCACAGTGGTAGAGGGCTTCGAAGGTGATAATCTACAATATAGTGTAAAGAAAAATCAGGGGTAACTTTAAGTTTCAGGAAAATGCATACGGCATGCCATGCATGTACGCACACATGCGAACCAAGAGGTACCGTATGCACGCGTTCGGTCATGAGAACTGAGGTGTATCGCGTGCAGCCATGACAAGCATGATGCATCGCGTGGATGCTTGCAGACATGCAAACAAGATGTGTCGCATGCATGCGCGTAGACATGCATACTAAGCGGTTTCGCACGCTCGCGGCACCGGACGCGGGACATTTGGAAAGCATGTCATGCTGTCCGATGGCATGTGTACACTGCTATGTACTTAGCGCTTCGGCGCATGCATTTGCCTCTGCACGACAGCTGAATGCGACGCCGTCATGCGTGGGCAGGAGCAGGCTTTTTACCCCCAGCTGAATCCGACGACCGTCACTCGGTTGCCAACCGTTGATCGAAGGGGCTCTGCTTGTCCTCTTGGTGACCGTTCTGTGCTCTACGAGGGCATGCTAACGTGCCGTGGTAGGTAGGCAGTCGAACAAGTAAGGTGTACTGCGTGCTCAAAAGTTAATGTACCGTGGTATGCGACATATCAGGCGTTAGGGTAAACATGATTGCGTGACATGTTTCGTGAACCGCTGACGAAACCGTGCGGCACACTATGCTGACCCAGCCGTACCGTACTGACCCTCCCCGTACTGTAATTCCGTACCGTACGAGACGGCACGGGCCGTACTCGTTAAAAATACCAGAAAATCGAAGCCGTACCATACTGCCGTACTCGACTTTCACCCACACCGTACGCCGTACCCTACTGAACCAGCCCGTACCGTACTGCGGAACCTGTGGTTTTCTGTGCTTGAGACCAGCTAACCGAAGGCTAATGCCGTGGCACGTTAATCACCATAAAATCCGTATTTATAATCGCATCCGGCAGAACTGGTATCATCGTACACTCCTGTACCTACACTTTTTCGAGGAATTGGCGAATTAGCTGCCCAACTAGTGGCATTGTAGATGAAGCTATTTTCTCTCTACCGATCCGTGCGGTTTCTCCGATCCGTGCGTAAGCGTCGCGTTCCGTATACACTCTTTCTTCTCCGTTGAGTGTCCGTTTACCGCAGACTGCGGCGGGCAATAAATCACTGGTGCATGCGTAAAAACCGCTCCCATAAAGAGTCCGCTTTTTCGCGGTACGCCGAACGGCGGAGAGACGAATTCCAGAAATCCGGTCCCGTCCGCTGATCCGTTTCCGATAAGCCGCGCGGCGATCCGGCGGCGATAGGCGGCGTCGGCGATAAGCGGTTACGACGCGCGTGCGTGACCACGTTTGCTTTGACGTGCTCGCGGAGATGCTGCAAGAAGGCTCACTGCTGTAAACGGACGATGCTGTTTCTTGTAAGCTCGGCGTTCTTGATACCTTTCTTTTTTGTCTATTGTTCCAAAATGTTAGAAGATACCGAAGCGGCTCGTATTTGGCGAGCACGTAAGTATCCGAGCTTAGCAGGTAATGGTGCTGTAGTCCTGCGTGCCCAGATCCTGGTTCTTATGCTTAGTAATGTACCCAACCCTGGTAAGCACTGTTCTACGTCGGCCTAAACGTTCGATGGACCGTCAAAACATAGCGGCAAACGTCGGGATTTTAGGTCTTCCAGTCGAATGTGATCAATATCGGGACTTTTTCGTCTTTCGCGGCACATGCTGATGCTTCATATGCGATCGCATCGCAAACCATTTGACACAAAAGTTAGTCCCGTATACCTAAGTTCTACTCTAGGCTATTCGAACTCATAGTTCCACGCATCGCGCAAGCCAATGTGCTTTGTATAAGCTTGTATAAAACGGCTACAGCTACTACTCATCATCTATTGGCAAGCGTGGCTAAAACGTCGCATACAGAAAAACGGAAAAATTTCGTACAATAGCTGCTCGTACTTCACCAGCAAGTAAACATCCGAGCTTAGCAGGTCCTGATGCTGTAGTCCTCCGGATCTGGGTCCTGGTCTTATTGTAAGAAAATTCCACTGACCAGGTCCGGTCCTGGGCGCGTAGTCCTGCGGGTCTAGTTCCTGGTCTTCGCATTCAGGAAAAAAGTGCCCAGCCCTGTTAAGCATGCACGACATCGGTCCGAAAGTTCATGGGCCCGTCGAAACATAGCGGCACGCGTCGAGATTTAGGCCTTCCCCAGTGGCGTAATTTGGAGCCGGTCAGGGGGGGGGCGCCATGGTAAGGGGGGACCCTTACCTATTTTTCGGCGCCGGCCTTCGGCCGGTGCCGAAAATATGCCTTGGTCCCCCCTTTGGTAGTTTTCCGAAGCCTCCCTTTTTTGGCCCACAGCGGTTTTTAACACTGATTTTGGAGTATTTGAACCAAATATAGCCCGCCGCAGGCGCCGCTAAAAAGTGTTTTTGGGCTTTTTGGAATAAAATTCATCGAAAATTCAAGGCCTCAATGGGTTTTCAGTCCCGAATATGACGTATTTAGCCTAAATGTGCCCACCGCAGTCGCCGCCAACGAGATTTTTAGGCCCTTATTGGTAAAGTTGCACTAAAAATTTATTTTGCCTTGGTCCCCCCTTGCCTCGCCGGGCTTTCGGCCCGGCGAGGGGGGGGGGGCCCACTGGCCTTCCCAGCAGAGCTCGGCTGGTCCGGGCCGGGCCCGGCTAAACTCAGGCCCGTCACGGGCCTGCCCGTTTCAAGCCCCGGCCATTTTTATGATGGAATTTTGCCTCAAAAGGGCAAAAATTGGTCTAGCGATGCATGTGGCGGTCTGTTCTAAATTGATATACGCTAAGGTAACATGTCAGACTGCTTAAAATGCCTAATCTTGCATCGTCTTCTAACCTTATATGCAGGTCTTTGACGCTTTAGCTTCCCTCCTTCTTCTTCCCGCAACAATTAGTCTTCCGTAATTGCCGCAAATGGCGGCGTCGGCGAATGCGGACTGTCCCTTGCGCAACTCGTCCGCCGTTTCGCAAGCGTCGACCTTCACCCGAATCGCGTGCAGATGGCGTGAGCACCACGAAATCAGCGATGCCGGCACGCCCAGCGAGAGCCAAATTGTTTACCGAATCCCGGAAGTTATGCGGGCTTTCGGTAAACGCTGCCGCATGGCTCGCATTCATTGCTGAAATTGGGCGAGGAGGTCGCAACATAAGCGTTTTTTAGCAATGAACGCAACGACGGAAAAGCGTATTTCTGCCTTTTGGAAGGACCGCAAGAACTCTCTCGGCGCTCGGAAACCGACTGTCGGTGCCTTCCTGGCTGCGTCCCTAACGTCAAGCCCCTCTAGCTCAAGGAAGAACTCCGCTACGGACAGGTACGTACGCACCATACAATTATGGTCTCTACGCACCCACTAAGATGTATGTCGGTACCTACTCAAGCATAAAGGTTGGGATCTTGTTGGTTATATAGGGAAACAAGTCCAAACCTTTATAAGCAGGGCCTATACTGGAGGATTAGCGTTAGTAAATCCTCCAAAACCCTTCCAGTGCCTTTCAAATACCCTCAGAATGGTAAGGAAAATGCATCAACTGGCATACAAACCGCGTCAACTGGAAAACGTCCTGTTGACGCATTTGTTTCCACTTGACGTTTTTCCAGTTGACATAGCACCCCTCAGAATGCGTTCCGAGTCTATAAGAAACAATCTTGAGACAAAAGAAAAAAACTTCGAACCCAAGGGTCCCTTTTGGTTTTGGCCAAAAATCGAATTTTGACGGTCGGATTTTTTGTGTGCGCTCGGTGCCTTATGCACCAAGAAGGCATTCTGAGGGCATATAACGGGCGTCTGACTGTTCTAGTGGTTATGTTGGCGAAAATAAGTCCCGCTATATAATTTTGAGTCACCTTCCCGTATAACCAATAAGATTTCGGGGTTAGCCCGGAGCCCGGCCCGGTAGGTCAGGCCCGGCCGAGGTTACACCTAGGCCTGGGCCGAGCGCCTGGGCCTAGGGCCGGTTGGTATCTGGTTGACTGTTAGGTCGCAGGTTGAGTACAGTCAAGGAGATCTAAGTGTAAGGACTCTTTAAGGACGCTTCCCGTGCCAACAAACGTCATTCGTTCATGCGTCATGCTCGTGCCCTTCTGTCTCTCTTCATACGCCGTTTTTGCATAATCCCATTGTCCACCGCGTGCGCTAATCCACTAGCATCCATCGCGTTGCAGCGCGTCGTCTGTGTCAGTCGCGTAATGCGTAATGCGACACTTCACGGTCAAGTGCGCTCACACCTTTGCGTCACTCACTGGTCTCGTCGTCGCAGTGCTATACGAAGTCTCGCAGGCAGTCCGGTCACTTGAATCCCGGGTTCTTTTTCTCTTCCTCGAGGGAGTGTTTCCCGCCGGCGGACATTTGTTTGTGACTGTGGACATTCGCCGGTGGACAAAGGAAAGCGATAAGAATTCTGTTCTGGGCTTGTTTTGGATGCACGCTTGCTATCGTTTTTCAAATCGTATACCGAGGACGCCGTTCCTTGCTCGTTCCTCGTTAACCTTGCGCAGCGCGCTATGGACGATGCAAAGACTCATTTGCATTTTCTTTCTTTTGCAACAGCACGGTACAAGTGGGGCTCGAGATATGCCAAGGAAATCGTTGCTAAACGCACGCTTAGACAATTGCACATCGCGGGCATCCCTGCAGCAGGGCTGCGAACGCAGCTCGGATTCGCACTGGGAGCTTCGCAAATTCGGCTGTTTTGCGCGTTTTGTTGACGATGCGATCGGTTCCAGTGTCCAAACAATCAGAAGTTTTGCCTGTGTCCGCCTTGCGCAATCTTCAGACGCCACTTGGCCGGCCACGTGCTGGTCATGTTTATTTTCGTGCGCAACTTTCTCCGAAAAAATATTTTGCATTGGCCGTCGTCGACGATGACGTGTGATGTGACTGACTTAATATCTCGCCGTAAATAGGTCCAGTCACAGTACGCTGCGTTCCGGTGTAGAATTTTGTCGAGTGTTAGCAGTTACTTACTTCTCTTGCCATTATCAGTCGATAGAGTCCACGGAATTTACCCGGCCTCGCCACGGTAAAGGGTCCCTGGCCTGGCTGGCTCTTGGAACGACTTTTAATCTGTCGGAGCTCGAAGTCGGAGCCTCCCTTGTTGCCTCCCTTGTTTCTACGAAATAGGACTTCCGAACCGAAACTGACGGTATCGGGAGTCGGAGGCACACCGGTTTTTTGGCTGGTTTATAGGGATGTGTCTGCGTCAGCGAGGCGCCCCTCAAGCCGGTCAGCTTCTTGCAGCGCTCGCGCTAGCAGTCCCGAGACCGATACCACTTAAGTATAGCTGACCGCGCAGCAATCTTCTATGAACCGCTTGATCTATCAGCTATCGAGACACTTTTTTGCAAGAGCCGCCGCTCGTCCTGCAGTCGTCCGATCCGCATCCGATTTTCTCGTGCGTCGCCGCTATTCTCAGATATCGCGTGCTCACCCGACTAGCGGCTGTTAATCACCTGCACCACCGCCTGTGGGCGAGATGGGCGCCCGGAGTCGGGCGGGGAAGTCCCAAACGAAAACCACATGGCGACCGCGAGGAGGAAGTGGGTCACATCAAGCTGCATGATTTCCGTCACTTTCCTGCCCCTCTCCAAAATGATCTCGACTGAAGCCTTGCCATCTTCGGTTTCTCCGACGTAATTATTGCGATTTTTGACTTTAATATATTTTCTTATTAATTCATTAATTTAATCATTAACTAAAAGTTTTTACTAGTTTTTTAAATTAGTTTATTTTTAAATTATTTCTAGGTGATCGTGAAATGAAATCGATTTTATTATTGCAAAAAACGTGCTGCTGGTTTGAGTACCAATAAATATTTTGAATTACGTGTATATTTTGGAACTATAAGAAGTAAGCGTTATATTAACAGACGACTAAGAAGGGGCAAGCCTTCTCTTTTCCGATGACTGTTCCAATTGTTGTGCTGTCTTTTCCGCCACAACGCTTACTCTGTCGCTTTGTCATCCAATGCGGTTTCTCTTATAATTTCCGCGTCTTTCGCCCTTAATCTGTTTGATGGTTCCACAAGTCTTCCATTTTCTTTAAGTACGTAAAATACGAATAGGTAGGTAGTACTTAATGCACCCCCATTGCATCGTGTTTGCAAATGCAAACGCCCAAGCGGTAGTGCCATTAAATTTTAAACTGGGCTTGCCAGAACTCATTCATTGGCGTGGCGGCTACCCTCAACCAGCTAAAATATTCAAAAGGTCGCTTGGCCGGCTGACCGATATTATGCAAGTGACTCACTGGCGGGGGTGGAAGAAGCTCTGTGGATGGCTATGTACCAAAGTGCGCTAGCTTCCTTTTACTTCATCCCTCAAGGAAGTGTAAAAGCATCCCGTCGCTCATCTTGAGCGAACATACGTCCCGAGATGTGAAAAAGCACAATGTCTTCCATGGCGACACGAAACCTTTTTATGAGCTCCGATGATTCACTGCGAAGGTGGCAGTCACATTGCGACTGCTTCGCTGCCACCTCGCTTGCCACCAACGAGCGCGCTATTTCCTCATCCCTCCTTCCAGCTACCTTAGTGACGTGCGCTTGTCGCCTGACTAATCTTCCGCAGCCTCGCGACCGGGAAGCTAGCAAAGAGGTTGGCGGGTTGTTGTTTACCGAGTGTGTGTACTTCCCCTTCCCCTCTAGCTAGCCGGCTCGCAGACCGATGAGCAGTGCAACTTGGTCGGCAGCTCATCCTCCGGTTTCTTCTTCTTCGGTATTTGTGTGCGCAAGGATGCGATTTCCCAGTGAGCGTACAGAGGACGGATTTGCTTTCCCAGAAAGCAGTGCTATGTGCATTTGTTTCCCGGCCCAACTACCATTTAGCTTCCTAATTACCTGTTGTGCTTTGGGGCAGTCCAGTAAACAATGTTGGGCACACATACTGCACGCGGCGTTCCTCGCATTGACGTTACGTAACAGTTAACTACTGATACCGTATTTCTTCGAATATAGCCCCGCCTCTAATAGAGCCCCCCGCTCTAATATAGCCCCACCCAAAGGTTTCTAGATACGCATCTAGGGTATGCGGACTTCAATTCTAAGGCCATATTTGGATAGATAACGATAAAAATAAGAATTAGAATGGAGAACGAGCCTTAGTGATGACAAATAAAATTTAAAATAATTTTTAAAATTTATTTTTTTCCGAAAAAATCCCTTCCGAAAAATATAGCCCCAGGGGCTATATTCGAAGAAATACGGTACGTTACTTGTTACAGTAGCAAGCTCCACAATTCGGGTTTACAGTGGTCGCTCATACAGTAGCGTCTTCATACTGTAACATGCACCACAAACCGGGCTTAGGTACAGTGATAGTGCATACAGTAGTGTCTTGTTACTGTAACAAGGGCCATGAACCGGTTTTCCAGTGGCACATACAGTAGGGTCATTTCCCAGCATAGTCTATAACTTCCCGAGACATAGCATGCGTCGTCCGGCATGGCCCCGCTTCCCAGACATATTGTCGAAATTCTTCCCGCCCATCCTCAAATTGTTGACATCATCCAATTAGCGCCCGCAAAGTGGTTATGAGGACATTCGACGCCTCGGCACATAATGCGCCAATTTTCTCCTCTTCCCGTCGCGAGTCCTCATAATCGAGACGGAACTAGGAGCGCTCACGGAACTTAATATTTTAGAAGGACAGTTGTCCTCTTGCCAAGTCTTTTAGCAAGTTTTTGCTCTCAGCACTTGCTTGGATGCTCGAAATCCAGTATTTTCGCACGTGTTTTTTGGTACACTGGTACTTTCCCGCGTGGAGCAACCGGAACCTGAAGATATTCCCACTATTTAAAGTGCTTGTGGGAATCGAAAAGTCACTTAGGGACGCGGGTATGAGTTACTTTGACGGGAAATCGTGTTCGCATTTTAGCCCACTTACGTCACTCCTGCTCCATGCATTCCTGTTACTCCATTTCATGTACCTCCTACTCTATGCATGATTACCCGCTCGTTCACACCTGTCTCCTAGGCTACCAAGCCGCTGGTAGCGTTAACCTAAAGGCTTTCTCACTACCCGCGCGTGTTTGCTTTACTTGCGTCACCAGGCGTCATTAGCGTCATGAAATCACGCCCGCCGTGTTCTGGATTCCGGTATATTTCCGATGGTGCACCCGCGTTCCTTCGGAGAACACAGAAAAATGACTTACAACATCTAGTGTCTTTTAATTGGTCCGAATAAGCTTACCAAAAATAACCCAAAAGCGAGTGTCCAACAACCGTCAATGTTACTCTGACTTATTCGTTTTCCTGCTTCCCGCTAGCGCCAACCCGCATTTAGCTCTTGATGTTGCTGTCGCTGGAATGAAAGCATCTTGCAGAGAACCTAATTATGCTTGCGGGACCGTTTCCGTTTGGAGCCCGCTGCGCCTTCCATGCAGATCCGCCGTTTATTCGGTTGCCTGAAATTCCTGGTGATTCCACGCTAATTCTTGCGACCACAAAGATCGTTTAAGACCACTCCGATCAGTGAACCGTTACCAGCTAAAACATACATATATCTGTTTCCAGCAATCCTACTAGAGTAAGAACTTCAATGAGGCAATGGCACTAGAGCTTGACAAGACTTCTTTCTAGGGGCAAAAATTGAGGGCAGTACAGCGTCCGCCTGTTTTATTTCCTTCTCCTCTCTTCTAACGTTCAATATTTTCCACTTGTTTTCTTTTCCTTTTCTCAACTTCCCATTTTTTCTCCATTCCGTCTTCCCATTCCAAACTTCAGCCCATTTCCCCAAGCCGCTGAAATAGTGCATCAAAGGTCACATTTGTCCACGCGGTTGGACTCGTCCATTTCTCCACTCTACCGTCCAGCGGCCATGTGGCGCGGGCACACTGGCTTGCCCGCTGGGTCGCTTCACACGCCGTCGACCTTTCCATCCATTTTCGCTTCCCGTGCTCGAGCCACGGCATCCCCTTCCCGTGCGGCCGCCACCTTCGCTGGCCGGCTGGTGGACGCTTGGAACGGAATGCGACTCAGCGAGTCTTTTTCGCATTGCATGCTTTCTTCTCCTCCATTCCTCCCGTCAACGCTTACGCAGCCGTATAGCATTCGTCATTATAACGCATTGCGCATTTCCCACTCGCAAGCGACTGTTTTGCTAGTTGTTGCAACATTAGTTTTACCGTCAGTCGCAGAACGCTAAACCGTCACGCCTTTGCCCAGTATTGCCAATGTTTTTAGCAGTGCAAGCAGAGTTTTGTTTTAGTAATTTGCGTGCCTATAACGCTTCTTACACTTGTTTATTACTCTTTGTACATTTGATCTGGGCCTTTTGGATAGAATGGGTTATCCGCAATTTTGTCCACCTTGCTTCCCTTGGAACTTTATGCTAATTATCAATTTTTAGCGCTATTCAAGCGGACGCCACCGAAGAAGCCATCCTCGATTCTTCCAACAAGGAACCGCTCAGATCCTCACCGACCAGCTTAGCTGCTTCCACCACTTCCATTCCAACTGAATCCGTCGCTGATTCCATCGGCTCCTGCGACGACATTTCCCGCTGCTCTACCGTTGACGACTCCGCCACAACTTCAAGGAATGAGCTCCCCTTGACGTGCGTAGTCCACGAAGATTTTGCAAAATGGACACCAAGCGAGGGTCCAAAGCGACGCAAGTAGACGTTACCGCACCTGCAGCAAGCACGAGCAGTGGCAGTAGCAGCGGTTCTGCAGACGGCAGCAGTGCAGCGGGAAGCACGGATGTCACCGCTTCCACATATTCTTCCACGTCGTCTTCGACAGCATCGGAGACCAGACAGAAGCTCTATCGGATCGGAAAGAAGTTCAAAGAGGTACCGACCTTAAGAAGATGCCAAAAATTTGCATCGCACTGTTTTAGATTATGGTTCCGAAGAACCGACATCATTTGGAGAATTTCCGCCGTCACTTTCAGTCGGATATTCCCGGCGAGACCCTCATCACCAGTAAGTTTGCAAGTAGTGCGAAACACGCCTTGCACCTTCGATAACTGCTCATTGTCATTTCAAAGGAGCACTGCTTAATTTAGGCTACTCCTGTTCACATCGTCTCCACAGCCCAACTCCTCGCGACTACCAACCATCCGGACGTCTCTACTTGACCGTCTCGAGTCTCGCGTACCACTCGAACCTTTTCGGAGAGAACCGCGTCGTACTTCCACTGTCCGACGTGGTTGGAGTTGAACGTGGACAAGCCACCGAGTCCATTCGGGTACGTTCGTCGATCAAGAAGAAAGGACTCTCAGTAAGCTTCGCTCCTAAGTCTAACACTCTGTTTTCTTTCGACCGATCGTTTTCAGTTACAGTAATCCAAGTGTCTCCTTTTTCAGATCCGAACATCGGAAGGCGTCGTCCACGGCTTCTACGGACTGAAGGTAATTTGCGAAAGGGCAGTTTACTGTATGGATCATTATCTGTAGGCTCGTGAGAAGGTCTACGCAATGATTCTTCGTCTGTGGAAAACGTCGTCTTCGACTGCGTCCTTGCCTGCTCTGCGTGACACTGACTTCCTCCTGGAAGCATCCGATCCCGACCTGACTCCACAGCAGGTCAGTTCATAGTTGCGCGAACACACGTCTTTTGGAACTCAAGAAAATCATGGGAATCTAGCATAAGCGACCAGGTCGTCATTTGGCTAAAATGTCTGTTGGCTTCACCTTAGTGCTGCCAAATGCGAATTACTTCAAAACATTTGCAACTTACTGCAACACCGTTACGAGCGCTTTGCAACGGCACCAGCACGTTAAAAACAGTTGTTTTCTACGCAGTCGGCACATTCATGACTGTAACAAGGGCTCTTCTTACCCGTTTCAGCATACGCTGCTGAATGGTAGCCACGTTTTTGATCTCTCTCTAATCTATGACCGCTTACACTTCTCCCACTAGCTGTTTGCAAAATGCATTGAACAAATTCGGTGTGGAGTGTTGGACAACTAGACTCTGTCCAGCCGCGCGTGCATCCCGCATTGTGGAGTGTGTTTGTCCAGCTGCTCCGCAATAACGCGAGAATCGGCCGCGGAATTCGACCGGCTGTTCGTCACAGCAAACGGAAGCCACATAGGCGACTTTCGCACAGTTTAGACGATAGGCTATCGGAAGTCGTTTTGTGGTCTATCCTAGAAGCGTAAAAATTGGCCGAAATTGGCCTTTCTTCTGTTCCCGCCGAATATGATTGTTCCCGAGCCGTCCGTTATCTCGAGCATTTTTGCGCTTGTCTTTTTTGCAGTCGTCTCACTTCATTCTTGCTGGTACCATGACGTGATTTTATGAGTCACATGGTCCGTGGAGCAATTGCTCCAATCAGCACAGCGTGACCCTTCTCCACATTTTGCTACTTAACATAGCGACAAACATGCGGCGCGCGCGCTTCGACGATAAGCTCGTTGCTTAGTCACCGCTCCTCGCTCCTCTGTGCCAGCGCCGCTCCTTCCCGCACTTCTGAGCACCGCGAGCACACTACAAAGCGACCAAATGAGCAGACATTCGCGCCTGTCCTATCGGTGACCGCTGGCGGGAAGCAAACCAAGATACTACAAAACTTTTGCCGAGCTGGTATAAAAGAACTGGTATGGAAAGTGCGTTTCGCATCCCGCAGTAGGCACCGGCGCCGCTTCAAATTGCCAGCGCTAACTTGCTTCTGCGTCACACTGCGCAGTTGTGGCTTAAACAAAAATGTCTGTGCTCTGCCTAAAACTCTTTCTCCGACGCTGTTCGAGAGCGAGAGTCAAACTGTTGAGGAAGCTAGCCGAGGAGAGCGCTAAGGCTGCTGCTCGAGGAGTAAGTGTTTTTTTTTACCTGGCAGGTGTTTCTGGCGTATATACTCGCAAACGGAATCTCCGTAGGCCGCATTCTCCTTAGTGGCTCCTTTACTCCTTTTACGTTTGCTGCCACTCTACATACGGCTACGGCGACATACCTTATGCGGCGTGCAGCTAGAGGAATTGCGTTCTTGCGCCACCACGTGCCCATTTTTTGCAGAATAGCTCGGTAGATACCGGTACTTCCAAGAAGCGAAAATGTCAAGCTCGGTAGATACCGGTACTTCCAAGCAGACCTCCATCTTGTTTCCCAGTCGAACTTCCATGTCTTGCCCGTTTCCTTCCTGTTCATTTAGGCAATTCATGGCATTGTTAAACCACATTCCGCTAGCAGCCAAAGAGCAGCTGTAATTCCACACACCGGAAGGAGTGGGAATGAGGAGGGCGCGCGTATAATGTTATCCCTGTTACGTCAAGTAGCGGCACGCTTAAGCGTGGCACATCATCGATTCGTTTCTCCTTGACGCGAGGGCAAGCCACTTTTCTCGCTTGCTTCGACGCGGGCGTTCCCGACCTTCTTCCTTTTGCTCACTGAGTGAAGCACTAAAATTAGCTTAGTGGGGAAGTGTTCGGGAAAGCATGACCAAAAATTTCGTTGTGTTCTTACTGTTTTTATCGGTGATTTTAGGACTCAAACGTCATGACAGGAGCGCTATTTCCCGAGGAGCAACCGGTTGCCTCCGACACAGTGAGCGAGACCAGCGCAGCTTCCCGGGCTAGCGATTTCGAATGTAAGTTTTTACTGTATTTTGTACTCCCACAAGAAGCTTTTACTGTAACGCTACCGTTTGGAATATAAATCTTACTGTATATACTCGCTTTATCACAGGTACTGTACTTTATGCGCATGAATAATTACTGTACCTAAGTGGGCTTGGTAGATGAGCCGATACAGTAAAGCGAGGCTAGTCTTAAAAAGTTACAGTAATCCACCGGGCATGTGGACCAGTTTTTGGTACATACTTTATTATCGATACTCCACTGCATTTTAGCTCCATCCTGCCCATGCGATGACCACGAAGGCCGACCGCTACTGGAGCACGAGTATCAATTGCCTGCAGAGCACATGTTTCGACTGCTGTTCACAACCAATCCCTGGCTGCGACGATTCTTCGAACAGTGCAAGCGGTCAGGTATTCTGCTCGCACTTTTTCCAGGTAAACTTACTCGTATTTAGGATTGGAAACCACCGAATGGGCTGACGACGAGGATGGAGCAAAGAACCGCACGTGCTGCTATCGCATGGAGCTATCGCATAGCTTCGGTCCGAAATCTACAATGATCAACGAGCGACAGGTAATTTTTTTGTTGACCACTGCGGTCCCGGACCACCCGCCAACCTACTGTTGTGACCTCATCTCTGACCGTGGAAAATCCTGGAGGTCAACCTCGGGCATTCCCAAAAACTAAATTTGCAAATGAGACCTTTCGGTGGCTCGTGCCAACTGCGTCCCAACAATGCAACATCATTATAGGTGTACACTCCATTCGCTCGGAAGTGCGGCCGTGGTTTCGTCGTCACGAAAGAGGTCAACAATTCGGGGGTTCCGTACGCGGACAGTTTCTCCGTGAACCTCAAGTACTGCATCATTCCTGTTGCGGAGCGCACATGTCTTCTACGAGTTCACGGCGGCATCGTTTTCAAGAAGTCGATCCTCGGAATGATTCGAGGTAAGCCCATGAGACTCGAGCTTTTCCCTGATCAGGACAATCTCAGCAACCATTGCCCGGACATACATTTTCTTTTTGCTGTACGGTAGCATCGCATTTAGGATACATCGAGCGGAGCACGATCGCCGGTGTGGAAGCCTACTATGAGACGCTCCGGACCGCGCTCATCGACGAGGCACACCGTCAACGGCGACGCTCTCGAGGAAGCGAGAGCTATCGACCAGTAGCGCATGACGGGTACGAGTCCGACGAGGAGTTCGACGCCGAGTTCGAGGAGCCGATCGGAGCAAGCGTCAATGCGTAAGTTTCTGAGCATTGTCGGACTTGCCTCGTTCTGATGTCGATACTTGTCTAGTCCGCTTGCCACACTAATATTTTAGCCCCATGGACACCACCCTGTTGAGGAAGCGGACCATGGACAGGACCACCTCCTTCGGCGACGGCCACATGCGGTCAATTTCGACCGTTTCCCACCGACAAGAGCCGCCCAGCTCTCACCTCGAGAAGCACACGCGTCTCCTAGAGAGCATCAACTTCTCGCTACGCGTCGTAGTTTTATTGTAAGTTTTCCGCGAAAGCTGAATAAAGTGAATTTGTCTTGTTGTATGCTAAACAGAGCGATTTCAGGCTGCTCGCGTGGATCCTGCTCTCACTCCTTGCATCGTACCGAACTGCTCCGGTAGCCTCGGAAACGTGCGGGTTAGTACAATGATGGATACTTGATGCGCGTTAGCCCTTCGGTCCAATTGATGCTACCGATCTGCTGCCCAACCGGACCTTGCCCATCCGATATCCATGAAAGAAACACCCCGAATCCAGGACCACATGGGAGTACATGAATCACTATCACTATGCCACCGATGCCACTACCACCTAACCGGCCTGAATTGTTTCCGACCGTGCCACGTCCAAACTTCCATATCGTTTGCCACCGTCCCTGGCTATTCCTCAGTCCGGACCACCGACCGCTACTGCCACCCACCTGTCAGTTGATGGTACTCATTTACAGTAATGCCGCATGCATCCTTGATTAGCGCCTGAGTCCTTGCTCATATCACTATTTCAGGACCGTCGAGCCATTCCCGAGCCAGATGGTCCAATCGGAGCAGTACGCGGAGGACTTGGGCGATCTGCGGCAAAAGCTGGCCGACATCGACGAGAAGCTGTCCACGTGGCAGCAGCGTCCGTAGTTTGCAACTGACACTTCTAACCTTTTCCATCTATTCCTCTCGGTTTGCATTGTATACCGGTCGCAATTATTTGCATTTTCTCGATCATTCTGTAGCTTATTCCTTCGTGCAAATGTCGTTACGGTGTCTCTGCATGTTACAAAGGCCTGGGAACTAGGCCAACTTACTGCAAAAACTACTTGCACAAAACTGTCTAAGTACAAATTCAGCTGTAATATACTATGGAAACGGCAAAACCATAGGCCAAAGGAACTTGCACGTTTTTCGATGCTTGCACCCTCCCAAGCCCTTACTAGTTTCTCACCGGCGCCAACCAATTCCAGTGCAAGCGCTGTCTCTACTCATCGGGTTATGTTCCTTTCGCATGCCAAGTGCAAATAAACATCGCTTTGAAGACTTGAGCATAGGTCTGCTTTATTTCCGCAATCACAGCCGTTATTAGCAAAGTGTACGGAATGAATGCACGCACAGAACGTAGCGGCAGAAAGTAGACGTTCACTGAGCCTGAACGAGTGCGAGGAAACACTTTGGTCGGAACATAGGCAAATTTTGACGAAGAATACATTCATATACGTACCGAATTCGAATTGGAACAAATCGACCTTCCGCTGCGCAATCGATACTGTATAAATGGTGCGGAAATTAGGCGGTGCACGCCCAGAAGATGAACTAAGACAGGTAAAGTCAGTGTGTTTGTATGCTGAAGTAGCGTGAAAGACAAACGTGGGCAAGCGGGAATGAAAGGCGGGCAGAAGTGTAAGAGAGACAATATTTTTGGCGAAATTCCATTGATTTCAACTACGCGACGTTGACGTAGCACTGTTGCGCGTAGCGGTCGTCGAACCCAGCCGAGCCGGCCCAGCAGCGGAAGTGGTATAGATTGCGAATCAGGCTCCTGTTCATCTCGACGACGTCCGTGAGGATCACCTTGAGCGTGTCCAGCCGACGGCGGTCCATCACGAGCTGCGAGCGGACGCCGTAGTCCAGGATTCTGAAATCAGCTAGATCAATATTTGCTCGACGAAAACTCCAGGCACGGGAGGAACACTGATTCGCCTTCGAAGAGGGAGGAAAAGGGATGTCGACCTTCGAGGATGGAGGAGAATGGTGCAACTTTGACGAGAAAGGAGAAGATGCCCACCTTCGAGAAGGGAGGAGCAGATGTCCGCCTTTGAGGAGGACGGAAAAGGGCCCATCTTCGAGGAGCGAGGAGAAGGGGTCCACTTTCAAGGAGGGTCGATAATGAGCCCATCTTCGTTCTAGGAACTTCCCATGGTCGGCATCAGAACAGCCATGATGGTACGGTACGTCCCAGGGACGCCCAGGTCTTATATTCCCAAATCATTACCTTGCCAAATGCGCGGAATCCTTCTCCGTCGTTCGAATCACGAGCGACTCGGCGTTGGGCCAGTAGAGCTTCGCCGGCGCGTCGGAGCTCGGCTGCGGCAGCTGCGTAATGGCGAGGTGCATCTGGTGGTCGTCGACGGCCTTCATGAAGCACTGGAAGGCGTACCAGAGGTCGAGGTCGATCAGCGACACACTGGCGATAACCTGGAAAGTAACGGTCAGATCAAGGCCTGGAAAACTTATTGGTCCAAGCTAGTCTTAATGCTTGTCGTCCAGGTTAATTCCTCTCTGTGCCATCCTGATAGTGGCTCATGCGAGCCGCTATTTCTGGCCCTAGCGCAGCTTAGTAACCTGGGCTCATCCTGGCCTGTTCGTATACTCTAAGCTTACCAGTTCCACGATGGGCGCATCAAGTCTAATACGGCGCAATGTCCGGCGGAACGCGTTCATCGCTCCATGGAGCACCATGACGTCCTTGGATGTCCAGGAGTCGTCCACCAGGATCTCTACTCGAGTCTCGCTCGCGAAACGCATGAGCACCTTGTAGCCGGCCGGATGAATGTACCTGAAATGGATTGTTGTCGGTCAATGGAACATCATTAGGTACGTACGCACATTTGCAGGACAATACCGTCACTATGTAAAGTTGCGCTACTTGAAGGTAGTAATCGCCCAAGTGGAAATTTTCTTCAAGACTTTGCTTACTTGCAGATCATGGACCCATTTGTCCAAACTTGCAAATTATATCCAAGCATTTGCAAATTTGCTTACCATAGCTTGTTCTCGAAGTGGAACTGGTTGGTCGGTGGCGCATGCGCAGCACAATGAGAGCTATCCGAAGCTTCGGTGCACGTAGATCCAAACGAGGCAGACGAGATCGTGTCGAACTTCACCTTGCGCACATCCATCTCCACCACCTTTGAGAGGCGACATTCGACGTACTCCTTCGTCGGGCCGTTGATGCCGCGGAGCTTGCAGAGCGCGAACGGGTCGTCGATGTAGTCCAGGCACCTAAAAGAGAATTTTAGATTGGACAAGAACGTTATTTTGTCCACTTGTCCACAACTGTTATTTTTTGTCCAGTGTGCGCTGGAACACTTATCGTCCAACTCGTGTAAACTGCCCGAAATGGCCGTTTGTCCACTGACATAAAACAGTTCACTTGTCCACTGAACCCAACGCATACCTGAAAAAGGCCTTGTGCGGCAGCAGCTGTTGCTTCCCGTGAGGTGCAAGTGAAGCGGAAGATGTCGCGGCAAGTGGCGGAATATCGCCATGAGGCGTCGTCGAGGTGGACGATTTCCGAGAGCAGATCTTAGCGACCTCTGCTGTGGTGTCCTTGCGCAGCTTTGTTGCACGTACACTTAGACGACGAAGCAGGCGATTGATTGACGGCATTCTGCGGCGAGAGCCAAGCGCGACTACAGCTGAGAGCCAAACGCTACGAGAGCTTCTAAAATGCGGCAGCTAATGAAAATAGGATTTACAGAAAGCAATTCAGTCGGCGCGCCACGTAAGCAGCCAGTTCCCTGGAAGCACGTGGAAACCACCTGGAAATTTCCAGGTGATTCCAAATGCCATGATTGGATTCGGAAATGAGGGCGTAGGGAAAAGAACGAACGCCCGCAAGCTACATATGACCGGTGACGCTATGTTCTGGGAACTTCCGGACGCTTCCTTTGGAAGGGTTTCCTGACTTATTCGGAAACATGAAACATAGGTCATTTCGTGGAAGTGCATACGATCAAATAGTGTGCTGGAATAAACGGAAAAGAGTGAGCGTGAATGAGCCAGGCCAAAAGGCCCCGCCAACCCGAACCGCTTATGTGAAACGAGAGCCTAAAAACCCACGCACGTTCTGTCTGCATTCGCACAGGTCATGCAAGTCGTCAGTGGAAAGGGAGCATGGATCAAGGCCGACGGGTGCCCGTGACCTCCGATTATGCGTCCCAATTGGGTCGGTCGGTGGATCTTAGTGCTAGAGCGGCGAGTGAGGTAACCGGTTGATGAGTAGCGGAAGAATGACGTGGCTGAGAAAGTTAGCGAAACACGGTCGATGTCACCGGGAAGTCGCTTATGGGAAAGGATCCAATGTCGTAAACGAACTGAGAAAACAGTGTGTTTTACTTGATACACCATTGATGTCTGAGCTCTACCATTTTCCTCATACGACGAAACTAACCGAAGTGGACGTAGACAATATTTGGATGACAACAGATTACAAGATTCTTTTATGACTAGCCAAAGAACGCACAAGACGCGGTTCAATTAAATTTCGATCCGGAAAGACACGACAGTTCACTTTTAAGAGGCAATTCGATACTCCGAAATACCAAACTTCACAGAACGAGAGCGCTAATTAACGGAATTCGTCGGGTAGCGCAGTTTCAGCGATCGATAGTCTACGCCGCTTCCGCGAAACAATCGCGCAATAACACCCGAAACGGAGGCCGGTGCGCATTGCGCCGTAAAAGGCTGATGCGCAAAGTCGGTTGAATGACGCATTGATGAGCAGAGAGAATGAGCTGCGCCGCGGCGGACGCATATGTAGTGAACAGTGTAGCCAAACGGCTGGATCAAATACGAGTAGCTTCCCTTTGTGATCACTTTCCGAAATTTTTGCGTTCGAATGCGACCAACGAACAGTAAAAGATGATGTAACCGATGCGACGAGAGAAAAAATGTGCGAATTCGATCCCTTTAAACCGACCGCTAAACAAACTATCCATCAACAATTCATCAGCCGCTTTGCGACGTCGCGCCGCAAATGCAAAAAAAGTGGACGCATTTCAAGCACACTGGTGGGAAGTTTTGGGTGGAGAACCTGTCCGTCGACGCATCGCAGCAAAGGGGAAGTAAGAAGCTTACTCGCATGCGAACATCGGGAAGAGAAGCAGAGCATGTCGTGCGGCGCAGCAGCATTCCTAAGGTTGCAGAGTGACGGAACTTGTCAGGCTTTGGTTTCCATGAAACGAGCTACTGAAAAAGGCTTTGGCGGTAGCGATTACAGTATGGGCGCAACGATACGCTAAACTACTTACAGTAAGCTCGTTAGAAGCACCAGTACAGCAAAATCGGAGAAACTCGCAGTAAGACGCAAAACAAAGTTCCACAATCAAGCTGCATTTGTGTGACGAGAAAGTCTAAAGCCCATAAAATACAGACAAAATATGCGCAGGCGAGTAATGTCGAGTGAAGGATGAATCCCGTGGTCACTCCCAAGACCAGACGATCATGACTGCGAATACGCAGACCGACTTCCACTGCTGCCGACGTCAGCGCAACGCGGCGATACGTGATCTCACCATCTTTGACGCGCCGCCGAATGCCACGTGGATGATTGATGACCCGCGATGCGCCACTTGTATTTTCTGGCTCGTCACAAAGTGGTCGTACGATGCGGCTAACGAAGGGACGGTAAAACCGAAACGAATAGACGGCCACCGCAACCACCACGCCCACTTTGTTTCCGGCTGACTTTAGAAGAAGAACATTTCGGGCTCTCGAAAGATCGGAATGTGTTAACTGGGTTGAAAGACAAAAGGCAATTAGCGGCTGGATGAAAACGTTGGAATCTTCCAGATGATGGAATTTTTGGCAAGGAAACGGCTGGCGGTTCGCTTATCGCTAACTAAATGACGGATAATTATTACAGTAAAATTTGCGATCCGCTAGAAAGTGACGACAAGTTACAGTAAAGCCTATAAAGGATACTGTAAACATGGCGCTAAGCATCATGAAGTACAGTACGTTGCGTGAGTTGCGTCTATAGCCGGTATTACAGTAAGGGAATTGAAGCAATGATGGGGTAAAATTCAGATAAAAGCCCACAGAGCCGGCTCAGAGAAAGCCATCCGCACGAAAGAGGAGGAGAAGAGCGAACTAATTTACCAACAGACTGCCGCCGGTGAACATACACTGACCGAATGCATACCTGCTCTTGGACCGGGATTATCCCCTGGGAGCCAACCGGGTTCGGCACCACTCCGAACCCGAATGTGACACCTTGCAAGAATGCGGCCCACTTTCAGGCTCCGATGAGCCAGGACCGCAACTCGCCTTTATTGTCCTCCGCATTGGACAATAGTGTCGGCTCAGCCGCGCGCATCAAATGCGACAAAGCGGTGCGGAGGTGACGACCAGTGATGCGCCCATTGTCCGAGCGGTGGGCGCACTGGGAGCGCCCTCCACTTGATCCCAGTCACTCAGCGAGAGTAAACAAGCAATACCGGTGGGCGCAACAGAGCATAAAACGGGTATTAAAAGTGAGTCACGGAAAGAGTGGAATTAAGGAGTGGAAATCCTTGCAAGCAAGTAAGGAGCAGAAAAACGAAGGAGCATCTCGTCCTACAGACTCGGGGAAAGTCCCTCATATGCCAAGGGTAGCTGCTACTATGAGCTCGACGAGCAACCTCTCATTAGATGCTTGGACTACTCCCAGATAGCTAAGGAGCAGATCATACTAAAGAACCTAAAAAGAAAGCAAAGGCCGATCCCAAATTCCCAAATTCAGAGGAGAGGTGATGCTAAGACCGCTTTATATACCCAGCAGCGGAACGAAAGACCATAGGCTATTCAGCGACCACTCGCGTCCATTGACGTGATCGGTCGCTGCGCGACTGATATGCGCGACGTTTGACGCAGAGGAAACCCAGCGCGTTTTCGGACGGAAGGACGCAGACACACTGCGTGATGAATGGCCGCTCGATGCAACAGTGAATTCTTCGGGATCGGATCGGCGACCAAAGACGCTTCAAGGTCCAGTACAAACGCAGTTGACGGATAGGGTTTCCCGGTGGTACGATGTCCTTCCACGAGAATTTCGTGCAAGTTATGGAAGCATTGACTTTTACGTAATGTGGCAGCCACGTATAATACAAAGTATTGGCGAAGGAGGCTGCAGACACGCATGATAGCAGCCACGTAAAGGTACAGTCAAAAGAGGTGGCAGCCACAGAGTGGGCCAAAAGCGAAGAGCTATCGCATTGGTAAATCACTGTTAGCTACTGCTGCTAGCATGGCGACAACCATCAAAAGTCACTGCAGGTGGCACAGACAGAGAGCAACTGCCACACAAGATGGCGGCCACATTAAATATTTGACAAAAAGTAGTGGCGCGACGTTGCGATAAAATCGTTGCCATTAAAAAATCGTAGATACAGAGAGCGAAGCGGATTGACGAAAACAACAAAGAACTACCGTGTTATAAAGGCCGCGACGATTGATTCATGCAAATCATTCGCATTCCTGCATGCCTCGAGGGCTAATGGCTGACGCATTTTTGTGTTGGACGCATTTCGCTTCGAAGGAAAGGCGAAGAAGCGGTTCGCACTGGGTGTGGCCGCACGCGGAAATGGGCAAGTTTCGTGATACCCTTCCGAATTGCGGGAGAACCCCGAGAAAGAGGAATCGTCGGAACGAGTGGCGAAGAATGGCGTATTAATAGGACTAAGGCCGAAGAAGCTTACGGAGAACAACGCCGAGAAGTATGCAGTGGCGTGCGCAAGAAAAAAAAGTCCAGGTGTGTCACGAAAAAACACAAAAGGTATAAAAATACACAAACACATATACGTAACACACGAGCCGACGTACCAGTTGTAACTGAGAATGCACGGTGCCTAGGTGTATTTTTGAGTAAGCCGAAAATTCGAAATTGATATTGCTGGGTCGACCGTCATGTGCGATGGGACACTACTTCGTGGGAAATACGTCAAGACGAACGGTTAGACTCCACCGGAAACAGCGGAATGTCGCTGTCATGACGATTATGGTCGGAAGTGTCCACCGAGTGCGACAGCCGGAATACGAAAGTTGAAAGTACGCTCCGATATTCGGACGTTTTACATGGGACAAATGTTGCCTAATTGAGTTTAAAATGGCGCATGATGAGTGGGAAACTGACGCAAGCACGGTCAAATACCGACGAGTGCGCCAAACTGGCGCAACCGGAAACGTTCAAGGAACACAAATGAAGTGAATCACTCACAACGAGGCGTCATTCTCTCTGATCAACGTGGTCCACCGAGACGTGCGGACAGGAAAAGTAGTGTGGTCCATGGTGTCATAGTGACGTTGAATTCGCCTGCTATCCTCCGAAATACACCGTTAAGTTTGTCGAAAAGTGCGTGCAGGTGAACCACGGGAAGAACTATTTCCCGAATTTTCCCGCGTGATGTCACTATGATCCTTACGAGAAACGACCCGGCTGACTCCGACGCTGTTCCCGCTCATCTTTTGTGTTCTGCCCACTCGTTAATCATCGCCTCTTCCGCTGCGGCGCTGCGCGGCGCAGCACCACCGTGACCGGAAGTCGGTCGGTGAAGCTTTGCGTGCCGCCGGCGAAGTGGTCTTTCGCGGTCGCAGTGCGGCAGACAATGCGTGCGGGGGCTTCCCACGCATCGTGTCGCACGGGAAGCGGTGGCTAACATGCGTGACCCGGGTATATATCAAGGATGGTTCTTCGGCGAGGGTCGCAAAGAGACGGGCGAACGACTAGCGGATGTAGAGAAAGGGACTGTGTGTACTATGGTTTGTACTTCCGGAAATTTTCAGGCGAGAGCTACTTTTATTTATTTATTTGTTTATTATTCACATTTTTTAAAAACATTTTTATGAAATTTTTAGTTAAAAAATAATTTTTCGTTCAGAGAAAAAATTAAAATATTGTGACGAGACGAAAAAGCAGTGAAGGATAAAAAGTATAAATAAGCAGTATGGCAAGACACAAAAGACATAAATATGCCGGATGAAGTTACATTAGCCTTGAAGTCTACGCAGCCGTAGCGGACGCCTGTGCCGCGACGAGGCATTTCGGAATTATGGGAGAGATGCACTGCCCTGTAAGGATGCTAACGGGACGAGAGCTGGGTGCAAGCTGCACTTATATACGCGGTAACGCGCAGTTCCCGAACGGTCAACGGACGTCATGCAGCCCGCAGGCTAGCAAATGTCCGAAGAGCATCGAGACGATTCGCACACGGATTGGTGCGGACGAGCACATATGGAAGTCGCAATGAACGCGCTGCATCACTCTCGTTCACTACCGAAAAAAGTGCCAACAATGTTTTCGTTTTCGTTTGTGGGGCTTTTCGCCGCTATATGGACCTTGTTTCAAACACCAGGGCCAGTACCAGGACGCACCTTGTTTTTCTCAAGTATCTCGCTGGTAACACTCCCTGGTTCCTATAGAAATTCCAACTACCGCGGTTTCGAAGAAACGGTGAGGTGGGAATTGCTTCAACGATTTGAAGAGACCTTGAAGGAACACACGACAAAACACACAGAATATTCGTCGGCCTAAGCGGGACCAGGACCTGCCCCAGCCATAGTCTGGATAAACGTGTAGGTATGCACGCTCAGTGCCATATCCTTCGTTGTTTCGAAGTATGTGTGAGAGAGAGAGAGGTTCCATCACGACAAAATCCTCTCCCGCTAATAGCGAAGATTGCGCTTTGTATCCGCTTTTCCAAAATATATAGAGTTCTGCGGCTAAAAGTGGAATATCTTCAGTCGGAGAGAGCAGCGGTCGAACGGTCACGGGACGTCAGCAAGCCTGGCGGCAGAAAGCGACCGCGAAGCGATTAGGGAAGTGGACCACCGGTTCGGAAAACATGGTTTGACCGACGGACTAAGAATAGGTCTGCTCAGTCGCTAAGGAGAAGGCAGCGTGTCGGATACTAAAGTCGGCCATGACAAAACAGTACTGTTTGTGCCTTAAGGGACGACCCAGCTAAGAGCCAAAAGGACAGATTACAAGAATCGTGATCGAGGCAGAAGCATCAACGTCAAATTGACTGAAGTAATGCCAAATTAATTGGCCACTGAGAGTGATCGCGGTGAGGCAGCCACACGAATGACGAGGGCTCTCCCGAAACCAGACGCGGCGATAGGCAGGAATGCACGCTGCACTTACGATCCTTCCGAGCTGAATTACGCCGCAATGGCCCGCCGGGAACCCCGCCAAAGCGCCGGGTCACTCGGTCAAGTGCACCAGCACGGGATGACACTCTGGGTGGCCCGGCGAGCGCATTCTGAGGCTTTGTTGGCTTTGTGCCAAAAAGAGAGTCTGTGTGGCGGCCAAATTATGGCTTAGGTCCAAATCGAGTCATCTGCCTATCTATTTTTTGTACCATTGTTTATTGCGTCCCCCCATTAAGGACGTAGCGGCGCAATAACGACTCCTGAATGGTGTCTACAAGCCCTAGCGGTAATGGCGCCGCCACGACGTAGCTTTCACCATTGTTGACAAGAAAGACAGGCCATAATCGTAATCGGACATCCAGAGCAGACTAGTACACAGAGCATCCCAGAGAACTTTTTTATTTAAAAATGCATTTCATGGGATACAACAGCCGCAAATATATTTTGTGAAGCGCGGAACAAGCTGCAGGAAGTTGCCGCAACAGAGAAGCGTGCGAATTCCATTAAACGTAGACAAACTCAGAAATAAGTGTAAAGTGGGACTGGATTAGCCCTATAGAAGCCAGTGGGATTTTTTCCGCATTTTCGTAGTTTATGGAAAACTTTACGAGACATATTTGAAGGAAGAATGGAGAACAAAGCGTGCATTAAAGTGACTTAGGATTAAGCTTAGCGGCAGCATCGAGCTTAGTCTCTCATGATCTTGTCGACCACTTCCTTCGTAGGCTTCTCCCATTTCAGCAGTGCAGCCATGTGCACGTCATGGGCCGTCGGCACAAACTTCGCATTTTCGATTAGACTGTGGAACTTCGACCAGGGTTCGATGCGTTCTGGCGCCACTTTGACGATGTCCGACAAGTGCACGACTTCTGCTGGCATTTGAGCGCTTTCGCCTCTAAACTGGTATTTTAAATGGTGCATTTACCGTTCATTTTTACCCGGCTCCGACAAGCCAGTGTCCTCCTCCCGGTCCCTTGTGACAGCGCCATTTGAAGGTCTGCTTTGAGTTATGCACGTGAACCTCTGCGTCACAGAGAGCGTCGTGCTCGGCGCAGATGAACGAATCTTCTGCGAAGACCTAGAAACGCTTCGCTTTATTTTGCACGGGCAGTGCTACTAAGCGCTAAGAGTCTTTGCGTACGTTATTCTGCTCACATTTCAAATCGAAATAACGGTAGGCATATTAACGCATTCCGTCTTAACCTAGGAGGAAGTGAACACTGCTGCGCTCTACCTCTGCTGGCTACCGTCCATTCCTGACGGGACGAGAGACACCATACGTGCGCAGAGGCCTGATCAAGTTTTCCTTCAAAAATACTTACTTGTATCCATCCGCGTCCTTTCTTGTCTGTTCCCGGCTTTGAAAGGATTTTGGGTATCATAGAATCGGTGTTAGTATAATGAATCTGTTCTACTGGTTTGTCGACGAGCTTTCCGGGATGCTGGTGCTTTGCGAATTTATCGACGCTGAAAATAATCGGCTAAGAGCGAGTCTGAATTACTCTGCTACGTCTAGGCTGCTGCATTCTTCTACTATAGTGACGATTATAGGCAATATCCAGGGATTTAGAGCTCCACAATGCCCCTCCCCTGGGGCATTAGGCATCATCCCCTGTAATGCTTACACACTTTCCGGACAGACCCTAACCAAAAATTGAGATCCCGCCGGAATCAATTAGATCTTTGCGTAACGTTTGAATGCTACCAGCTGGTACACAAAAATTTCTGTATTTTCAGGGCAAAATGATAGATACCTGTAAACAGTGCGCGGTCGCGCATCTGTCGTGCCAATCGAACGTACTCTGATGGTCACTTTCACCGACGCATACCACCATTAGCGGAGATGCCCCTGGTATTAACACTCCGTTCTCGTGCGCTTTTATGAATATGTTCTGGATTTTCTGATCCGCGAGAAAGCCTTCACGCGTCGAGCATCTTCCATCGCCATCCGCGAAGAGTTCCATTCTAAACGATGCTACGTAGGACTTTAATGAAGGGGAATAAAATTTAAAAAAAAATAAAATGGAACATTTTGCAGTTTTGTCCGGGATCGTTAAAGGGGTACCACATGGAGGTTAAAAAATTATCCAAAAGAAGTTATTACTCCATGACCGAATGAAGAATTCATGGACGTAATAATCAAAATATTTTACGGCCAATCAATCCCTGGGTAAGGCTGACGTTGAGCCTGTGTTAAAACCTCCAAGGATTTCGATTTGGCTGAGCGCGAAGCAGCCAACGGGTGTCCCTGGGGAAGCTTGCTTGACCATTCCGGGTCCTGGTAGGGGTTGTCTCCTTGGAAGACCGGCCAACACTTCAAGGCTTTTGCCGACCAGTTGCATTTGTCCCCATCAAGTATCTGTAAATCAATGAAATGTTGATTCATTTGTAGACAATGTGGCAGAACTCACGCCAAGAATAACCCTTTTTCGTTTTCTTGAAGCCTGGACTTCGCGATTCCTTCAAAGTGTGTCGATGACGGTTCAAATCCACTCAGAGCGACCGCATAACACCGCACCAGACAGATCACATCAGACCTCTAAACGTTTCGAAGCTAGGCGCCGACTGTGGAAAAATGACCCTTCAGAAGAAAAAATTCGACCTAAATATGGTCACATTTTAACAAAATATCCGAGTGACGGGTTTTGAGTAATGAAATGTTGGGGTTCATGGTCAGAAGTGCCCTTGTAGTGGGAAGATTTATCGGTCCAAATAGGTACTACTTCATTATGGGTGGGGGGGGGGGTCACTTTGTCTAATCCTGTTATGGGGGGGGTCG
>JNEY01000119.1:64378-94961 GCA_020875895.1 Aphelenchus avenae | reverse complement strand
ATGTTTATTTACTGGATAAACCAGTGGCGACAAGGAACCAGTAAACACGGAGTCTGCACTGAATGTCACAAGGCAAATAAAGTTGCAAGTAAATTAAACAGAAGTGAACTCGGTCATGTCTATTATGGGGGACAAGTCGGTCGATTTGACAAAGCGGGAAAAGGATAAATAAGAAGACGAAAGCAGGAAGTCCGCATCAATTGGCAACTTAGAGATCCAAGAAGCAACCTTCGGGAAGAGTGAGCGACGTCGGAGAGCTATCTTACAACGGGGAACAATGACTTTGCGGGAGCCGTTCCTCGTTCTGCTGTCTCGGAACTGGAGGTGGTGTTGGAGCGGTGACTTCTCGGTGGAGTACTTCTTGGCCAGGAGCAAGGAGGAGATGCATCTCCGCTCGACAAGGCTGCGTAGGTCCATCATCGAGAGGCGCTGCGTGTAGGATGGCATCGGAGACGTGGGAAATGCTCGGCGGAAGGCGATGCGTGTGAACCGTCTCTGCACTTGCTCGAGTTGGCGCTCCGCGGTCTTCGTCGTAACTGGAACAACTGAGGCGCCGTATTCTAAAACAGGACGTACATACGCTGTATAGCATCTACATAGCAGTTTGAGACTTGCGGACTTTAGAATGCGGAACAGCAGGAAAAGTCGTCTGAATGCCTTTTTGACAGTTTCTTCCACGTGAGTTTTGGAGCTGAGAGAAGGACATAGTTTAAAGCCTAGGTCAGTGACACATTCCGTTACCTGTAGTTCCACGGACTCGAGCTCGTACTTACGACGAGGGTTTTTCTTACCGAGGTGGAGAACTGTGCACTTGTGCGGGGCCATTGGTAGCTGATTAGTTGCGGACCACTCGGTCAAGCGGTCTAAGCTAGTCTGTAAGTCGTCACTGTCCGTAGTGGTAGAGAGCTCTTTGAAAATTTTGACGTCGTCCGCGAACAAGACTGCTCTACAGGAAGGACCTAGGAATTCCACTAAGTCAGCTATGTATACAAGGAAGAGTAGAGGTCCCAAAGCCGAGCCCTGAGAAACCCCGCTGTCTGACGTGTAGGGATCAGAGAAAATATTGCCTACGTGTACTTTATAAGTTCGGTTCGTAATGAAATGACGGATCCACTCAAATAGGTAGCCTTCGATACCCATTGCAGCCAACTTAGCTAGAAGTCTGTCATGAGGCGGTTTATCAAAAGCGCTCGCAAAATCCACAAAGATGATGTCCACGCAGTTCCCGTGCTCTAGGGATAACGTCCACTCTTCAAAACACAGTGCTGCAGCGTCCGTAGTTGACCTGCCACGCCGGAAACCAAACTGCATGTCTGGTAGAACGCCTGAGTCCTCTAAGTGCGCTAATAATGTCTCACGGACACACCTTTCCATACATCTAGCAGTCACTGGAGTGATTGAGATTGGCCTAAAGTTTGAAGCAACCATAGGGCCTTTCTTGTGAAGAGGAGTTACAAAGGCTGCTTTAAAGACCTCAGGGACCGTGGAGTGAAGGATGGAGTTGTTGAAAATTATGGCGAGAGGAAGCGATAGGCTTGCAGCGCAGTATTTTAAGACAATTCCTGGGATCCCATCAGGAGGGATAGTTCGGCTGGGAGTGACGGCTTTGAGAATTCTTGTTATTTGGCTTTCGGAGAAGACACAGAACGCAAGGCGATGTTGAGGCCTTGGGACGAGACGGGCCGGTGGTGGATGTTTTGATATCGACGATTGCTGGAAGACTCCTCGGAAGTGACGTGCTAAGATGCTACACTGGAGTGCTGGGGAAGCGACTTTTTGTCCTTGGTCATCAAGTATGTGGGTGAAAGGACGCTTGCTGTTGATCCGACCAGAGACATAGTGAAAGAGACCTTTAGCGTTACGGCTACATAACATTCGAAGTTCACGCTGTTTCACGTATTTCGCATTGAGCTTTCGCAGGTGTTTGGTCGAATGGACATATAATTTGCGAACCGTTGGGATCGAGGATTTCGCCCAGAGAGTCTGACAGTGCTGCCACTTTTTGGATAGGTAAAGCGGTAGTTTTGACTGTTTTTTACCTGGCCCGATGGGCACACACTGGCTCATACCTCTGAGAACTACCTTCGTAAATGTCTCGTACATGACGTTTAAGCTACTGCAAGGCGTCAAAAGGGCAATCCAGTCCACTTCTCTCAGAAGACCGTTTAGCTTATCTAAGCTCACTTTGTTGTAAGTAGGCCGACGTTTCAAGGCGCACGCAGGAGGTTCGTAGTCTAAGGAAAAGTTAATCGCATTATGGTCCGAGCCCGCAAATGGCATGGCACAGAGAACATCAGAAATTAGACTGCTCTCAGTGCAAATTACCAAGTCAAGGATGGACGACTCTCGCGTAGGACTTGCAACAAACTGCAATGCCTTAATTGCCTTGATAAACTTGATAAACCGTTTGGAAGCACAATCTTTCGCCTGGTAGGGAACGGCTGACCAATTCACACCGGGAAGATTGAAGTCTCCTGTTATACATACTGGGTAGGATATTGAGCATAGCTCCGAGAGCGCAGCAATCATTGCTTCGTCACCAGCCGCTGTTATGGACGGGGGCCTATAGACCAAAATCAATCGAACAGAATTAAGAGGGTTTGTCGGTGAAAGAAGATCGCAACATAGCAGCTCGAAGTCGCACGCGGTCTCCACGCACACAGTCTCGCATATTACTGACCGTTCGATAGCTATCAGAACTCCACCACCGCGCCTTGCTCTGTCACACCGAAATATTTCATAGGAAAGATCACCGAAGATTGCGCTGTTTGGGGTGTCCGAGGTAAGCCAGGTTTCAGTGATTAGGACGACATGCGGACGCTTGATTTGGACAAAAGACTGGAGCTCATGCAGTTTTCGGCCTATTGAACGGGCATTGAACAAAGTGCAAGTAAGTTTAGTATTCCTGCTAGCTAGTTGACTCGAACTGGAACGCAAAGAAGGAGAAGAGAACGTATTGTAACCGAAACTAGAGAGATCTACGCTATAAGGAAGAGGAAGAGTAAGAACTGCATCTCGTGCCAGTGCGGCCATTCAGTTGATGTAGAGTTTGCCGACTTCAGCCAACGCTCGTATAACACATTGAAAGTCCCAGCAATGTTGTCCACCTGGCCATTGCTTCGTCTGCCTCTGAATAGCATAGAAGCGTCGACTTAAAAGGATTGTTTTGGCCGCTCACCGCTAAATCCGCAAGCAAGAGCAATTGATTCCCAAGCATCCTTGCGTGCACCGCTGTCGCCTAACTTCTCGTCAAAGTCGTCCCAGAGCAGTCGACTTTTGCGGGCCTCACTCACAAGCAATGAATCGAGCGTTACCTGCGGAATGTTGGCTACTTCTTGAGGCGTTAGCACCTATATCTCGGATTTTGGGTATTTGTGGCTGACTTATTGATCAGCCAGCGTGACTTACTGATCGATCAGGCGGGGAAAACAAGGCCGGTTCCGGCCGGGTCGAACCGGACCGAACCGGCCCGGTTCCACCAAGAGGCAGAACCGGACCGGTTCCAGCGAAACAGCTGCCGGGTCGAACCGACCCGGACCGGACCGGTTCGAACCGTTAACACCCCTGCTTATGCCTAGAAAATGAGCTCTTCGTCTAACTCGCAACGCCATGGTCCGGCTGACTTAGCATTAGTCGAAGCAGTAAGTAGTGTCGTTTATAGAAAACTACGCATCGGCGGACTCTCATTGGGTACCGGCAGCCGTACTGTGCACGGCTGTACTGTACCGTACAAGCCGTACACGGAACGGAACGGAGCGGTACGGCTTCGATTTTCTGGTATATTACAATGAGTACGGACCGTGCTACGGCCGTACCGTACCGCATTACGGGCCGTACCATGTTGAAATGGCCGTACTACGGTACGGCTTTACGGTACAGGGTGGGTTAGTACGGTACGGGGATGTGTTAATACGGTACGGTGTACGGTACGGGGAAGGAAAGAACGGTACGGTGTACGGCGCACGTGCCGAATGCCGAGGCCTAGCTTCCATATCCTGTTTTAGGCCTGCAGCAAAGACGGCAAAATCCACATTGCGCAAGCGACATGCGATGGCGCGCGAGAAGAATTGTCATTTGACGAGTCGTCGAGCGCGAGCAAGCACTTAGCTGCCGTCCTCCTAAGAACCGTGCACACGGTGTGCATCAACGGACACGTGCCCATCGGCGAGCTCTTCGATGACACTCGTAGCGCTGTGAAGACGATTGCCGTTCGCGTTCTCATCATCGACCCAAAGACGATCGTGCAAGGTAAGCTCTAGGGGAGCTTCTGGAAAGTACGGCCGCTGAAATCTGTTCCGCTGAAACCTCGTCCGCCCTCGCCTCCCAAATAACCCGTGCTGTGATCATGTTCCAAAATGTCGAATAAAAGTGTTGACTTACTCGCCACGTGTCAGTGCCTATTATGTGACGGGAGGTCGGGGGCCCCAGCATTTTGGTAGCGGGACACCGTTCGAGTCCGACCAGTCGATTCCGAAATGATTCCAGGTCCAAAACATGGGCGGTTCCCGATTATGCCGATACAAATTCCATCGAAAGATTAATATTTCGGTTCAGGACGAAAGCTTTTGGAAGGAGTGAAATCAGTAGACCGGAATAGATGGAGACCGTATTTTAGACCGTTTATCGATGCCTATTTCTCGCCCAGAACTCCTGTAGGTACCCGTCAATTCGGCGAACCTAATTCAGCGAAAAGCAGAAAGGGTTACTTTTCACTATGTAAGCTCTAGAACTTTGTTTCGCCCATCTTTAAAGTCCAGTCTCTTGGTGCTAGAGTATATTCTCTTGGTTCCACAGCTTAGCCCCCGTCTCTAGACTTGTTCCTGGTTTCAAAGTTTAGACCACTTCGTATTAGTGCTGAGGCTTAGGCTCTTCATATTTGGTTCGGGCCTAGGCCTAGAAATACCGATACTCGAATCTCAGAGACTCAGTCGACTTATTACTGCTTTTCGCCCTATTGGCATTCGCCGAATTCACCTGTAGCCCTCCCGTATGAATTCTTTACTTTCCCGGAAGTCCTAACACCCGTGTACAGAGCGGTTCTTTGTGAGTCATTCCGTTCGCAATCGTCCCAACGCAGCTCTGCAGTAAACGTCGAAACCAAGCCACAGAACCGACCCAAAACGATTCCGTATTCAAAGCGCTTTTAGAGCTACGGCATGTCGAAGCCTTTCTCGACTGCTTCCGCTTCGGCGAACTTGTTGTGCACAATAAAGGCGGCTTTGATGACTCGTGGAAAGTTCCACCCACATTTATCACGCATTCGACGACGAGGTCTACAACGACCTCACTTGGGTACCGTACAGCCCCAGCGGTATTCCCCGAGAATTCTTCAGCATCCCGAGCGTTGAGCGACTCGAACACATTCGCGTTTGTCCGGTAGGTAACGGTGGCTCACTGGGCTGGGGCTGGGGAAGCTTTTTAGAGCGGTCGACGTCGAAAATGTTCCGCTGAAGCGAAATCTTAATTCCAGTATATTTTTAAAATCAAGTGAAATTTTTATATTTTTTATTTATAATATTTATCATCATTTTATTTTACTTTTACTATTGTTACGTTTAAATTTTCTTTTGTGTTTTTGCCCTGCCCGAAACTGAGACTTGGCCAACCCTGAAAGGAACTTGAAACAACCGTCATGATCGTTCAGAACATTAACAAGTGGAACAGAGGAAGAACAGAACAGCTGCCGAAGTTTTTCCTTGCGTTTATGCGATTCATCTTCGACCAACATCCGGCAACGGACTACTCGTGCATGGAACCACTGGAAGTATGGGTTCGATCCGACAGATGTCTACCAGTCAGGTTCATCGACGACGTCGTTGAGGCAGGTGGCAAGAGTCAATCTTGTGGTCATGTATAGTACTAAACTGTCCAAAGAGTCCCCTCAGGCTGCGTCCAAAAATTTCGCAAGCCTAGAAAATACGTAACGCGAACAGAGCCCTTTTTAGCCCCCCCCCCCACCCCCGCCGTGACGCGAATCTTTAAAATTCGCGATTTTACGTAAGTGTAATATTTGCGCGGGCCTTTGATTTTTCCACGTTTTCGAGCTCATGCAAAAATTTAGAGGAGGGCAAAAAGGTCCGCTGCAGACGATACAAACGAAATTTTAATTGAAAATTTGGCAAATACGGCGAAAGGTTCGTCGGTCGGCGTCTAGCGGTGGGCCATTTTTATCGACTGCTTATCGTTACGTAGCGCCCCTCCCAGAACCCTCCCCCTCCCTGTTTGCGTTGCATATTTTAGGGCGTTTACCTTAAGGAGATAGTGGGATGGGGGGAGGTATGGCTTGATAAACGTCATAACATGCACTGTAAAAAGTGTTTACAAGGTGTAGCAAACGCACCCTTCCCAGCTAACGTTTTCTGTCATTGCAGAAATTCCGGAGCTTCACGGGCGACGAACGCATGCTTCCCTTCACTCTGCGCTACAGCTACCCCAGCGGTCGATCGCTGAACAACATCTGGCGGTCGGCGGCGCCAGCGTCTTAGCACGGCTATAGCGTCATTCAGCCCGGCGTTGCCACTTCACTGCATTTCCATGGCTCTCTAAAGCAGCTCGCTCGCGAACGAGGTAGGCCTTGACTTTAGAGAGGTCGCGGGCACCCCACCACGCGTGCCGTGCCGTGCTGACCTCCTCCGTGCAGTGTGCCGTGCTGTGAAATACGGAGAACGGCACGGTACGGCCGAGACGGTACTGCGCGTTTATAAAAACAAGCATTTTATGGGGCCGTGCCATGCCGTGAAAGACGGAAAACGGCACGGGCCACGTCACGGCACAGCCGTCATCTCTACTTGGCTTCGACTTCTGAATGTCAGTGCTCGTAGGCGTGCTCTTATGACTACAAAGTATCCGCACGAATACAAAGAAAACAAATGTGTGGGAATCTTCGCTGCAACTCTAATAAGTTTACGAATGCAAACCTGCTTAATGCAGCGCCGGCTCCTGTAACAGCTAGCGCTTTCCTTTTATTACAACAAATTCCCTACTTAAATGCAAGACACAAACTTACAGAAACGGCCCTAAGTAAACCAAATTATGGGGAAAAATAACGACGTGCGTGGTGCCGGGAGAGAGAAACGACGAACGACTGTGAGAACGGCCGTCTGGCCTATTCTGCTGGCTTGTTTACGCCAGCATCATACAGTGGCGCACCGCAAAGGTTTTCGCGGCGGGACCCGCATGCGTTTGCATCGGGCTCCGCACGCATCGATTGATAAACCGGCGCTGTCGCCAACATCCCTCGGGCCCCTCTCAGAGGTCGACCCTGACCTCGAACTACGAGATCTTGATGATGCTGAACACTGGTGCACACAATCGTTTACCCCGCAACCAGCAACCTTTGCTGATATGCCTTAGGTGCCGACTGGGCAAATGGTTGTCCTGCGACGACTAAGTTTCCGGTGTCCACAAGAAATGAATGGTGAAGAACAACCAACAAACACGAAAAGAAACTAGAGTATGGGATACTAGTTGACGATGGTGGATCGGTGACGACGGCTTAGTGACGACGAATGCTTTGTCCACGACGAATGGCGGTTCAATGTCCGCGGTTTCCACCCCGCCCCGCTTGAGCGGCGCGCCCCGAGCCGATGATGGATCGTAGCGGTAGGGCTCGCTGCGGTGCTTGGTGACCTTGCCGTGGCGAACTTCAAGAGGGTCGGTGGAAGTACCTAAACCAAGAAGGTTAGAGCCATGGACAATAAACGAAATGTAGTGCCAAAAGTTAATTTTGCTACAGTCTTCTAAGGATCCTCCTAAGTCGTAGACTAGTGTCCACAGCAGATGGAGTATGCTAGCGTTAGTCGACCAGGATAAGGATCGCTCCGGATCAAAAGAGACTAATGGCAGCACTTACCTGGCTTTTTGGGCTTCCTTGGATCGGTGAGATCCACGTGCTCCGGAACCAGCGCTGAAGGCGAGAATGAGTGCCACCGATCTCGTAACTAAAAGTACACAATAAAGAACTGTGAAAATAATTATAACAAAAACTAACTGGCGTTTAAAAGAAAAGTAATTGAGAAATTACGGAAAGAATAGGAGCGATTTGGTGGTGCAGGGCATGCATAGATTGACCTTATAAGGTGTAACCCGCGATTTTCGAACGAAAATCGGCTAGGCGTGTTTAATGCCTGACTGAATTGGACATTGCGAATATGTACGTCAGGTAGAACATCAGTGGGCGGATCTAGCGGTACTGTGCGAAATGCGCGCGCTCGAACGGTTACCAAGTTATTGAAGGTCAAAGTTGCGCGACCTAGGTGGTGCAACCAGCACTGCGGGCAGAAAATCGAACAGATTTTCTGACAGAACTCGGAAAAACGACTATGTCTACCTGGTCTAGAAATGTCTGGCGCATCTAACGCTGCTATCCCTTTTGGCCTGACTCGATCGGTTGCCGAGATATGGGCGAACAAAATTGTGCCGCCAGAGTGGGCGTGGCCTAAGGAACGAGATCGCTTAACTTACGTAGCTGACGACGTTCAGGAGGAGAACAAGTGCTACTTGAGCATGCTCGTTCTCAACGAATGATGAATTAAAAGTTCTGCCTTTAGCATTAGCAGAAACGAGCGGCACTTACCACTCTAACGTAATGAAAGTTCAAAGTAGAGAAAATCGGGCGCGGCCTCGACAGCCATGTTGTCCCTATCGACCGGAAGCGCTCCGCGATTCGCACTAAACAACTACAGTAAGAACTGTAGAATAAATCAAAGCCAACTAACTAAGTTGGAAACTAAAGTAACAAACTAAGACGAAACGACAGTGCGCTACGTTTTTAGCGACTTATCAGCTAAGCTGAATTTGCGTGCTGCGGCATCGCTTGTTGTGCGTGCCGGGCTGCGTTTGTTTAGCCCTTGGGCGTACCGTTTTCGGACTTGAACCTTTCGGAACACTATGCTTCACTTGAGCGGAGTTGCTCGAAAATTAGTTAACGACAGTAGCCGTACCTACAAAAGCAACCGCCGCTGCAGGCGTAGGCTTAATGACCTCAAGACGGACTGCCTTAGCGTTTGCGTTTAACGACTTAACAGATGCGCCGCGTTTTGATGCGCGAATAGGCTGCTTGATGCTGCTTAACTTGATGTGCGCGGCCATTGGGTAGGATGCTTATCCCAGCACTTTGGTGCTATGTGGCCTCTTCGATGGCAAAAAGAGCAAACTGCATTTTTAACGATTGTGCCGTGCGGTGCCGAGTTCAGGGGCGCGTTTTTGTCCCAACATTTATCGGCTACATGACCGTGGCGCTGGTATAACGAGCACTGGTTCCTCCGCGTACCAGGTGTTTGTCTTGGCGTACTCGCCGACTGACGGTTGAAAGCAGGAGAACCGTCGCTATCCATAGTTGCTTGAGCCGAAACGGCCTGAAATTGCAGCGCGCAATTAGTATTATCCGTGTTGGACGTACTTCTTGACGAATCCGAGTCTGTCGCAGGGACAGGCGTCATCGTACGCGAGGTGCATGTAGCGGCTGACAAGCTTCCGACGGATACCTGAACAGCGCTACTAACGACTGACGTCGAACGTGCCGACTTACTGTTTCCTGCTAGTTGCAGGCACTGCTTCCTGAAGATGCGCAGCTCTAGTCGCGTAAGCAGCAATCGTCTGCTGCTCATGATTTAGGGCGGCGTCCTTGATGACAAGCTGTACTTCCAGGTCCGCAACGCGCTGGTCACAATGTGCGTGATCCTGAAAAACAACAGCATCGTCGGTCTGGCATGAGGTGCTTGAGAACGAGCTTGTTGTGACGGTGCCAACAGAAACAACTTTTGCCGTACCTTTCTTACTTAGCTCCTCGCGAAGCTTAGCGATGATGCCGTCCGAGACTTGAGCTCGCCTGACGTGCACTTGCAGAGCACAGTCCTTTTGCTGCAGCTCGGCTTCAAATTCCAACCTGCGTTGCTTGAGCAGCTCTTGGTCCTGAAAGGAAACGACGTTGTTGAGTTGTTGACGCATGAGCGCATTTTCATCTTCTAAAGAACGTGCACTGCGTACCAGCTTATGTAGCTTGTCAAGCACTGAGCAATCGCCGCAAAAGAGTCTGTCAAAAAGTGCGTTTTGGGCGGCAGTGCTGGCCGGAAAACGACTAATTTCGTCTTTCATGCTATTGAACAGTTCTTCCCATACCTGCTGGATAGGCGGAACAGAACCGTCGCTGTCGCTATCCATGAGCTCGTCCTTGCCAGACGTCAAGACGTTTGCTCTAAACGAACAGCTTTAGTTGGCTGACAAAGCGTACCTGCAACAAGAAATAATTGCACTCGCGTAAGACACAAAATTCGAAGCAATTTTGTCTCAACCTGCGCTGCGAAGCTGATGAATTAACCAGCAAAATGTTCGAAAGCTAGGCTAAAATGAGACTTGAGCCTCAAGGAAGATAGCACTGCCACAAGGAGACTTCTCGCCTCAAGAATTTTGTGGAGACTTTCGCCTCTAAGGAACTCGTTATTTTAAAAAAAGCGACAACTGTGGCTCAGTTTGTCTAGCAGTTGTTACGCCGGCTTAGAGATCCCCGTGTGGGAACCGCTGCAACCCTAATAAGTTTACGAATGCAAACCTAGCTTAATGCAGCGCCGGCTCCTGTAACAGCTAGCGCTTTCCTTATATTACAACAAATTCCCTACTTAAATGCGAGACACAAACTTACAGAAACGGCCCTAAGTAAACCATATTATGCGGGGAAATAACGACGTGCGTGGTGCCGGGAGAGAGAAACAACGAACGACTGTGAGAACGGCCGTCTGGCCTATTCTGCTGGCTTGTTTACGCCAGCATCATACATTGGCGCACTGCAAAGGTTTTCGCGGCGGGACCCGCATGCGTTTGCATCGGGCTCCGCACGCATCGATTGATAAACCGGCGCTGTCTCCAACAAATGGACGAGTATAGGCGTTCTAATTAAGACTGTCGCGATAGCCCCAAATGTTTTTTTCATATTCTACGACTATTTAGGACTGAATAAAGGTGACATCGTTGCACGACCATGGAAAAGCGCTGGACACAAGTGCAACTATCTTCCTCATGTGCACCAGTCCTTACCCGAAGGTCACTGCGTCAGAAGCAGTACGTGGCTTTTTCTATCGTACCGAGTCCACGGTTAGGAAAAGTGAACTTTGTTAGGCCATTGTGGCGGATGCTACGTCATGACGGCCACCGTAGGCGGTACGATGACGCTTAAGCGTCGAACGGGTCCGCACATCATTTCCACACGTCTGGGCCCGCCCTGCCCCATAACACGAGAATCGTTCGCTGCACCAATGCATTCGCGCAAGACGTTTCGGAACGACTGCACGGATTCCTTCGACTTACCGCAAATAGCGTCGCCACTAGCATATTATTCGTGTGGGCCGAGGCGCGCGAGTCGTCGCCTTCATCACTGCCTGGCGAAAGGCGCTCGAAATGCAAGCTGTCATCGAATAACCAAACTTATTTCTGTTCAGTTTCGCTCCAAAGTTGAAACCGCAGGGCACCTCTTGGTTGTATGTCTTTTGCGCCCACTTTTTGGTATGTCTTTGGGCTGGGGACCCCTTGCCGGGAAGCGTGCCGATTCCGACCAATTCCGCAATTTTGTAACTGATCCCGATTCCCATCCTGAGTCCTCCAAAAAAAACCACCGATTTCCGATCCCGATTACTGTGGCGGCAACATTCACTGCGCAAGGCGACCTGTAAAGAGCGCTGAAACAGTACATAATGCTCGCTTATGTTAGGAATTGCATGGCTTCGAATGCCGAGCATAGTAAATCACTGTGTAAGCGTTCTAACGTGTATGAAGGCCGGCAAAGTAGTCGTAGAGCACTCCGCCGCGTACCGTACTCTGTGTCATACCAGTACGGACCCGTACCCAAACGCACCAGCGCAAACTCTCGACAAAACTGGAGCCGTACCGGACTGCGTAATGCTGATATTCCCGTCGTGTTGTACTCAGTACCGTACCAGTACGGTTCAGTACGGCTAGCGACATTTAGACCTAACCGTGATCGATTGTACCCCTTTAGATGGTCGGTGCATGCGCCTACAAGTACACGATTTGATGTTCAGCTACGCCAGTATCGCCGTTCTCACCCCAAAAAACTTCGTTCGTTTCTTCTGCGATGAACTCGATGTCACTGGCATCGCACCACGAATCGATGCTGCCCAACCATGGGCAACCGGGACATAGGCCCGCCGGGCCGGGTCGGGCCGGGCCTGGGGTAGGCCCGGCCCGGCCCGTTTAGGCCCGGCTCAGGGCTCAAAAATTGCCATATTTTGGTCAAATTTTCAATACATTTTTGGTAAATTTGTCAAAAAGTCGCTCTGATGGTGCCTGTGGCAAGCCATTTTTAGGTGAAAATACTCGAATGTTGTATTTTAAACTCGTTATATGGGCAACATTTTAGCCTACGGAAAGTACAAAAGGGGGGACCAAGGGGATTTTCCTCTCTAGCCTACGAAGTCAAGGCCCGCCGGCCTTATAGGCCCGGCCCGGGCCCGCCTCCGGGCCCGGACCGGGCCCGGGCCTCGATGTGAAGGCCCGCGGGCCGGGCCGGGCCTCGACTTGAAGGCCCGTTGCCCATGGTTGTGCTGCCTAGTACGACGCATTCGTTTCGATAGCTATTTCGATACCACTAGCCGCGAGAGATGGAATGCGTTCTGCAAGCGAATAAATTAACTGCGAATAAAACAACTTCGTCGTAACAAACGGAACCTATTGAGCTTGAGTGGGGCAAGTCTCTCGTTGACAGATAAAAAAAAACGGTCCGTTAGGCCGTAACGGCCGACCCCAGCTCCCACCGGTTCCGTTAAACCGTAACTACCCCTGCGTTAACTGATCGGTTTACTGCTCGTACTTACGGTCCAAGCCTCAACCGGAAACAGCAAGAGGGCCTACGATTCATCTTCACGTATCAAACTTACATTGGAACTGAGAGCAACAAATGCTTCTGGAATTCTAAGACGAATAAGAACACTGAATCCAAGTCAATCAAAATGGGTTCCGAATTGCTATGGAAGTAGGTATAGCATAATGCCGCATCTAGAAGTACTTCGTGTAGACCGCCTCCGAGCAGCTTCACGTACTTTCAGTGTGACTCGGGCCATTTGGGCCTGAAGCTGGTCGGAAGCCAGAAAGTCCACAACTAGATGACTACCTTCAACAGCGTGCCTGAAAGGCGGACGTACAGGCTAGAGGATTGTCGGCACAACCAAACCTCCCCCCATGGCGTGAGCCGTGCCGTTATGACACCCTCGTGACGTGAGCCGTGCCATGCCCCGAAAATCCATGCCCTAACGTGATCTCAGCAATCACGGATTTTGCACTATCACGGCAATTACGTCACGTCGCAACAACGACAATTTTAGGGGCCGTGCAGTGCGCCGCGACATGGTCACGGTTTCTTGTAGACGCTGCGCGTTCGCAACACAGAGCATCTCATGTCAGCGACGAGCGATTGAGGAGTGTCCAGGCCCGACTAGGCCCGGCCCGGCCCAATCGGGCTTTCGGGCCGGGCCGGGCCGGGCCGGGACGTGTCGGGCCTGGACTTTTGGTGGCCCGATCAGGCCCGAGTCGGGCCTAGCTCGCCAATTTTGTACGTTTTTCGTCGTAAAAGATGCAATTTCGATCAAAATTTTCACAAGAACATGCGTTTCTATACTGCTGTTTGCTTTATCCGCTATAAAACGATCGATAAAGACTATTTTATGCCGGTAGTCATAATGTTTTGTGAATATTTGGCAGTATTTTCGACCCGATCGGGCCCAATCGGGCCGGGCCGGGCTTGGAAATGTGTAATCCCGATCGGGCCGGGCCGGGCCGTGCCGGGGGGTCGTCGGCCGGGCCGGGCCTAGGATTTTTCCGGCCCATGGACACCCCTGGAGCGAGTTCATCAGGTTGGCAGCCTCTTGCGACGTCTCCTCCTTCTCTTGCTTGTTCTTTACCGCTGGTTTTGACGAACTTGCTTTTGCTCGAGCCGCTTTTTGCATCCTTTGGCTCCTCTAGCTTCGTTCAGCCACCGAGTATGTGCGGGGCCTTGATTTGCGGCCCTGGCCCAGTCGACTTTTGCCAAGTCTCTTTGACACAATAATTTTACTGGCACTCCGGCCTCTGGCAAAAGGAAGGGTTCCCTGGAGGGTAAATGGAAAAGAGATTAGCGAGAGAGGGCGCAACCTATTTGTCAACGGTCTTTGTTCGCTTTGTGAGGTTATCGGTCACCCATGCCCCATTTCCCTACGCTCTACGGCTATGTGTGAACTGATTTCGCCGTCACTGACTCTTAGCGAGCCATCCGCTCTGCCTTGGACGACACCACTAAGCTCTCGCGCAATAGCGGCGCACTAATGGGCGTCTCGAGAGCACCTATTGATCGAGAAAGCGGGCGCCGCGGTAACACTCCCTTCCCTGTTTTCGCTCTCTGGCATGCGCCTCTCTTGCGACCTCGCCTCATGCTCTCTTCACGTGACGCCGGCTGGCGCTAGCAGACGAGAGCCAACTCCCGCATTGCCCCGTGCTCTCTAGCGCTGACGACAGCCGCACGCACCCCGAAAATTGTCGTGCTTTGTGGTCGGCGGTCCCCGACACAATTTCGCATTGCGGATTGTGATGATTACTGCCTCAAATAGATAGATTCAAGTAGACTCATCCCTCTTGTTTTTTTTTTGCGTCAATGATGCTTCCACTGATGAGGTGAAATATCGGAAGTGCCGAATGAAAATCGACCGCTGGTCTGTTGAAGAACGAAAAATACTTCGCTTAGTCACATGACCAGAAGCCAATTTTGCTCGACGAGCTTATGTCAGCCTACGGACGCTTTACTTGCATTCGTGTGGCACGCTTTAATTTAGACTCCTTGAGTGGTGCTTTGCTTGGTTACGGAAGAATATGAGCTTCATGTTGGAATCAGAGCGTCCCAGAAGCACGGCCCTTGTCGAAATAGTAAGTCGGGTTGATCGTACCAAGTCCCACTGGTGCTCTCACGATGACAAACCCTTGTGGGGAGTAGGAATGGGCAGATGGGTGTTATATTAGGCAGGGCCGTAGGCAGGATTTCAGGATAGGGGGTGGAGGTCGGGACCAGGGGGCCCTAAAACGGGTCAAAATGGGCCCAAAATGGCCTCGAATCACTAAAATAACGTTAAAATGGCATATTTAGCCTTTGTTAACTATTTTAGGCCTATTTTGTCTTAATCTTTACCAACTTTAAAAAAAAATTTTCTTCACCAAAGGGTCCCCCTTACACAACTTCCCCTCACAAAGGGTCCCCCCCACCGCTAAATACGGCCCTGTTATTTATTATTGGTCATAGCGAAAATTCCCGCGTCAAGCCGGTCTCGAAGTGGGGCTTTCACGGGAAGTTGGCATGGTACCTAACATCTTCAAAGGCTACGCCGGAATCGGTCCTGTTCGTAACGATAGGTCGGGTCAGGGCACCTAGACGAGCATAAGCAAAAAAAAAAGATGCAGATTTCGCATCGTCCATGCCCCCCCCCCCTCCCCCCCCCGCAAACGTTAGTGTGTCCCGTATACCTATTCTTCAACGTGACTGTCTAGAATTTCCCTGAAGAAGTTCGGTTTTAGTCGTGCAAAGAATGCAACAATGTTCTCATCGCGCAGACTTCATGGGATGGGACACGACACGAATCGCCGTTTGACGACGTGGCGAGCGCGAGGAGGCACTTAACTACCGTCCTCGAAAAATCTGCGGACACGATCTGCGTTAATGGACATGTGCCCATCGGCGAGCTCTTCAAGAACCCACGCAAGATCGCCCAGAGGGTTCCCGTTCGAGTTCTCGTCATTGACCCAAAGACGATCGGTCAAGGTAAGAAAGCGTCTGGACTTACCAGATCGGAGTGTTTGGGGGTATCACGTATCCTATCGTAAGTGCACAAAGGGAAATTTTGCTTCGATACTCTGGCCATTTCCTTACTCTACTTGTCATCACAGGCCTTTTTGAACCACCTCCGTCAAGATGACCGGCGTGCGGTTCAGACAAATCCAGGCCACTGTTTCAGTGTGAACTAGCGTGTACTTGAACTGATCCGAACCAATCTGCACATGGAAGTCGAGTTCAGTTGGGTCAATACCAGTTCAGTGAAATGAACAGTGATGAACGGTCAACTCCCCGAAAATCCTTACTTACTAAAGCGGACCTGGAAGTTTGCGCCTCAAAAAATTTGAAGAACGAAAACCGTGTTTGGTATCAATCGATAGAGCGCAAAAAACTGTCAAACGAGTTTATAATTGTTTTGTCTGAAACCCCTTTAGAACCCCGAAAAAGAGGGTCAGGCCCCCAAAATGGTGATTTTTTCAAAGTCATGCAACAGCGCCACATCATAGCTCAAATGAAAGCCCTCGGTGAGCTGAGCAATAATTTCAAATTAGTTTTTGGCTCAAACCCATTTTGACGCCCAAAAGTCACGCAACAACAGTGCAAAAGTACTTTGAATTTTTTATTATGCACTACCCACTTATCGCGGAGCGCTCGCGTCCTCGCTGAACGCTCGGACCTTTTTCGCGCCTACTCATTCATGAGTAGGCGCGCATTCCGCGTTCGAAACTTGCATACGTTCCTAAAATTGAACGCTAATTAAAATGAACAAAACATGGATTACCTAAAGTACAAAATCCCTTTTGGGTGACATTCCACGCAAAATTCACAAGCAGTGGCGTAGCTACGACACCTCGGGAGGGGGGCCGGATGGTACACCACCTTACCAATTTTTTCGGCCCTGGCCTGGCCGAAAAATTGTCTTGGGCCCCCTTTAGGTAGTTTTCTGAAGTGTCCGAATTTGACCTATTTAGTGGTTAAAAAGGGAGACTTTGGTGTTTTTAAAACTGCCATAGCCCGCCGCAGGCGCCGACAAAACATTTTTCGTGGTTCTTAGAAAAAATTCCTATAAAATTTGATCAACCGGCAGGAATTGAGAGCGTATTTTTCCTAAAATAGCCCGCCACCAGAGCGATTTTTACGCTTATATCACAAAAATAAACGAAAATTTGAACAAAACATGTCAAAATTACACAATTTCCTGAAATATAAAAATGTGCCTTGGTCCCCGCTTACCCTCGCCAGGCCTTCGGAGGACCTGTGACACCTTAAAAAAGGAACGCCTCGCGATTACCGTCCATTTGAGACCGCCTCAGATACCGTGGTCAGCATAAATCATAAAAATAAGGAGCTTGCTAAAACAAGTTCCTCGAATAGCGTCGTCGGCCGCGCGAAGCGCGGCCTAGCCGCTAGTTAACAAGTTATTGAGCATGTTTCACGTAAAATTACTGAAAATTACGTTGCAGTCACCAGTGTCGGGATGTTTTGGGCTTTTTCTAACGAAGGCATCTGTATTTCCGGGAAACCTTAATCTTTGTTGGAAAGCTGAACTACCCAGTTCATAGGGGAAAATGAACTGAACCGCATTTAGCATGACTGCAAATATCTTCCAAACTCTTGTTTATATTTTAAAACATTTACTCTTTCCTCGAAAGCTTCTTCGAATGTGTCCTAAGCGAATGACTAGTTAAAACTCGTTGACACATTTTTAGAAACTTAGTAAGCATCAGGTACCGTCTATTTTAGGAATAGGTATCAGTTTTAAGCTCTGTAATCTGACCGGTATTGGCTGGGGATTTGAAGCGACGCCGAGCTCTGAAAACTACCTTCGGTAGAGTAGCCTACTTCGCATGTGGTCACACTGATTAGGCGAGGTATCGGGCCGAATCAAAGGGGATAAAGGGATCCTTTCCTCAAGCACTCAGGTGTTATTCATAGATTCGAGGTCCTACTAACTAAATTGGCATCATCTTTGTGGGTACAGGCTTCACTAAGGAATATGGCAATGGCGAAGCCGGACATCCGGGACGCCCATGAACTTGCATTAAATCTGTGGCTTTCAGAACTACAGCATATCAAAACGGTGCTCCAATGCTTCTGCTTCGAAGAACTCGTTTTGCGGGGAAAAGACGACTACGGATGTTTGTGGAAAGTTCCGCCTGCGTTCGTCATGCAGTCGACGGCCGACGTCTACAGCGACCTCGCTTGGATCCAGCGTACCCCATGCGTGATTCCTCGCGAATTCTTTAGCATTCCGAGCGTTGAGCGACTCGAGTATGTCCACATTTGTCCGGTACGTGGTACTTGCTCAGCCACTTTAAAACGACTTGCCTTATCATGTTGAGAGCCAGTGGTCCGCCTTTTTTGTGTTGCTATTAATCCTTGTTAATGGGTTTTATTGGCCTTATTTTTATTTGATTCAGAACCTACACAAGTGGATGAGACGAAAGCCTCCAAAGTATTTTCTGGCCATGATGGACTTCATCTTCGGAGCACCTCCGGAAATGGACTACTTGTGCATTGTTCCACTGATACGCGTTGGTCACGACCGCGGCATACCTGCCAGATTCGTCGACGATATTGTTGAGGCAGGTGGCAAGGTCGACACTGAACAATGGGCTCTCAGTGAGTAGATCTTAGAGAATTCGTGTTTTGCAGAAATTCCATGGCTTCACGGGCGACGAGCACATGCTTTCCTTCTCGCTTTCCTACGGCGGCTCGCTCAACAAAGTGTGGCGGTCGGCTGCCGAGAACGCGGTGAAGCTTTTGCCGAAGAACGCCGCACTCAGGGTAATCCTCGTTAGTCGTGTCGACAACTACAGGTCTTCGAGCGGTTTTTAGGAAGAAGGCCTGCTCTACGACTCTTACACGTTTTATAATGCGACGGTCGGCAAAATCTTGCAAATCCACGTGTGTTATCCCGAAGACGATTATCCTACAAGGGTTTGCGTGCTTCGCTTTCGAATACTCGATGACGCTGAAGATGACAGAACGAATGAAGCTTGCAAACACAAGGAAACGGATGCAAAGAGGTATCATGTGAGGAGGCTTTGGGACCGTGACGTGCCGGTTTTTCAAGTAGGGGAAGAGATGCGTAATACATATCAGCAACCGAATGGCAAAAAAACATTTTATCGAAGCCAGACCATTCTGTTCACTTCTCTGTGGGAACGGAAACGCATGCACCGGACCGTCACGAGGTATCAGCACGGAACGGAAAATATCAAGTGCATGTGCCGGACATTTTGGGTCAGCGTACCGCTGAAGGCACCTATTAAACCTATCAAAAGCAGCTATCCGACTTTGTGACCGGCCCGGACCGGGCCTTGATTTTAAGGCCCGTTGCGCATGGTTGCGTATTTATAAAAAATATTCCCTGTCTCTAACTATTCCGCGGCCTCCAATAGTTGTGGACGCGTAATTATTTCCCATGGGGAATAATTAGATTAAATACGATTAAATACGGTATGTCGTTGCAAGTAAAATTTCTAGGCACGTACTCCCGACTGAACAACTCGAAGAAGTCCTACGTTTCCTGGAACGCTTTGACATCGAAGTGTGTCAGCTGAGCTGCCGGCTCCTTAAGGACATTGTCATGCGGCGAGCACACTCACTAGCGGTGCATTGCGTATCGCTTACCTTTAGTAGCAGCTCATACGAGGACGGTGTAAGTTTGTAAGGTATCATTGAACCATTTGGTTGTAGGAAGGCGCTTTTTCCGGTCTAATACTAAACCCTAATATAAAAGAGATATTTGAGATGCGGTGCTCTTGCAGCTAAAAGCAACTTTTCAGAAAAACTGCCAGCGGCGACAAAACGACGATTTTTAGTATTTTGCACCGCTTTGTAAAAATTAAACAGAACAGCATCAACGTTACAAAGCAACCATGAGATAGGCGTGACTATTTGATCACCGTTTTAGGAACTCGCCGAAGACGATATCGCTACGAATTTGAAGACGCCCGATTGGCATGAGCACAACCACGGTCGCGTCACAGCTCATCCGTCGCTGCCGAATGCTCACTACATCGACTGCCGATTTCTACCAGGTGTTTTACTTGAAGAGACGCACCAGTGGGATCGGCCATGAACACTGGCAGGGGATCGCATGCATGCAGTCTTGCGTTCCAAGCGTCTGTATTTAAGCAACAATCTAGACCAGCTCCATACATTTTATTGTCACTCTTTTCTTGCATCCACTTCAAGAGCTTCTCCCTATCCCTTCCTATCCTATCAGAGATCTTGATCAGGTCCCTTCAACCTGCAGCCATCACCTCTTAGACGCTTGCGCTTTGCGTAATTTTGCAGAACTCTGCAAACATGCAAAAGTTGAAGAAATTTTGAATGAAAATGCGCAAGATATCCGTTGGCCAACGCCATGACCGCTGGCCAAGGGCAGCCAAAAGTCGAACGGGGGATTTTCTCTGCGGCCAGGACCAGACCAGGACTTAGAGACCCCCGGGACCACAGGTCCAGCGCCAGGACCTGCCCAGCCCTGGTATTAACATTTCCTGTTCAGGGCACCCCAACACATGCAAGGTGATGAAGGCGACCGTTGGTGCAGACGTCACACTTATGCGTTGTGCAGATCCGTACGTGTGCTCGACACGGATAGGGCCGCCTTACAATTTCATGCCAAGAGTCATTCGTCGTGCGAATGCGATCGCACAGGACGACATCGAAGCGTTGGAAGCACTTCTTCGGCTTACGGCCAATAGCCTGGTTTTTGGCGTCGTCTTCGCGTGGTCCGGCGATCGAGGATTTGTCGCTACTAATGCCTTCATCAACGCTTGGCGAAAGGCGCTAGAAATGGAAGGTAAGCGCACCGAAGAGGCTGGCGTCCATCAGGCGCCGAGCCGACTCTAAGGTTTACCAGCAAGCTGCGGGTCTACGGGCAGGATACTTAGTGGCTAAGTGCAAAGTGTTCGGTACACATGTCACATTAGTCAACAACTAGTAGGTAACAGTGTTTAGTCAGAGCCGTTGTGGCAAGTTTGCGATTAGCTTGTACTTCTTTCGCATTTTACCTGTTTATGCTCGCCTTTAGCTGGACGACCAGTTCGCTTTGGAATTCATCGCCTCAGGTTTCACTACTGGAATATCGCTGCGCTAACATCAAGCAATTTCGTGCGATTTTTTTGCGACGAAGCCGACGTTCTAAACGTCACAATTACTGCCAGTACCGACGAATTCGTTAAGTTCTTTGGGTCTGACGATAAAAGTCGTGACCGTTGGAATATGTTTATGAATGCGATGTTTAAGTAAAGACATGTCAAGTTTGAATAAAATGTCATTCGGATACGATGCGGAACCAGCATTGTGCTACGAATACGTATGGCTAATTAGTCTAAGAAAGCGGCTTAAAATAACGATGTATCACAAGCAGCTCACATTTCTTGACATTTTCGAGTATTTTACCTCCTATTCGTCTTGTTATCATTTTTAACATAAATTCAAGATTGAACACAAGTTTTTTCGTGGACGCCACTGCCGATGTTGGGTTATCCGGGACGCAATTAGGGGACATAATTAAATTGGACGCGGAGTCCGAATGCATTTTTAGCAAAATGGTTTACCGAAATCGCAGTGTCAGGTTTCGGGGACGTAATTTACCGGGAGGCAATGTACGGTACGCAGTTCGTGGACGATGCCCAAAACCGGCAGTGAGTAACTTCATTCGTGGGTTCTACTTCAGCATTGACTATTCACAAGTTGTCGCTTCTTCTTGTCAACTCAAACATTTTGGTCCCGTCTATTTTACTCGTTAAGTCACTGAACGCAAACGTTTTGGAACAAACAACAAATGAGACAATGAATGCGACACTCTTCTTAGCGCCTAGAAGTATCCGCCGATGATCGGATCCTTGAACAGCTGTTCGACCGTCGGTTTGCTCGGACCATTGCCGTCTTAATTTTGTCGCTACTACAGTCAAATGCTTAGCCAATACCTTCATATGTCACGGAGACCCCAGAAGTAGAAGCAACGAGGTCCGCAACCAAGTTGGCCGCTGCACGAGAAATCGGGTGCTTTTTCGAGATCTTCACCGGATTCTTGGCAATAGCTGGCTCATCTGCAGGTTTCTGTGCGTCAGCGGACGAGCCCTGCTTCGCCTGCTCCTCATTCACCCGAGTCCAGCGTCCGTCAGCAAAGCGGAAGATGTCACGTTCGCTATCGTTGAGAGAGCCTTAATTTCGTTGATTTTTGCTATACCGGCTGCTACAAGCATACATTCATCGATTTGCTTGTAGCGTGGAACAATGCGGGTGACGTTCTTCGGTGGAAGCTCGAGATTCTTCCAAATGACAGTCGGCGGAAGGTAGAATTCTCCGCTATCGGGCACCTTTGAGATGGGTTCCTTGCCTTTCTTCGCGTAAAAGAAGACGCCTAAAGTCACAAGAGCTAGCTTCACGTCAACAGAATATTCCTCACAGTCAGCTTTTCGGCCACCTGTGTGAAGGTCCTGCGTTTGAACCAGCTGATACAGAGATCGGATGCCTTGGTAGAGACCGCTGGGGTTTCGGGTGTCGTCGATGCTGAGGTCTTTAAAGAAGTATTTTGACCACGAGTCGGTCGGATCGCGTACCTGCTAGCAACTTTTCGTACGACTTGATGTGGTCTTTTCCTGATCCGATGGCATAATGATTTCCACGTCCAAGCGTTTTGAGCACCGGATTCTTTGAAACGGGCTTGTCGAGATCACGATTCGACAGCATGCGGACGTCAAGATCATTAGCGTTTACGAAGATCATGCTCTAGACATCTCGTTGGATGGCAGTTTTTTTGCCAACAAAATTTACTCTGAATTCGCCGCGCTGTGCTTGAGCCAAGTCGATGAAGCGATGCTCTTCGCCTTCCAACTTGTACGTGCCGGTGTGGACGTATTTGACGAACTCTTCGAAGTGCTCACGGCTTCCTCGTGCGACTCCGTACTTGTTGGCCATCAGCCTGCAGATCGTGCTCTTTGAATCAGTTTAAAACAACGCTAATCCTACTTACTGTTCCGAATGATGTGCAGAAGTTCGCGATCCTCAAAGAGGTAACCAGCGCAGGCGACGAAGAACGCTGCGCCCACATAGTGAATCTTCACTTGACGATTCTCGTCGTCGTCGTACACTGAATGCTACTGGTCCTCAGCGCCGAACGAAGTCATAGTAAAGCTAACAATGAACATACGATTGATGTGCAGTTTCGGGACGGAGTCCGACTGAATCTCTTTCAAAGTCAGCGGGCGAAGCTTTTTCGTTTCATCGTTCATTATGCCCGATTCAGTGACCATCGTATCACTCAGGAGAATGACGCCGGTATCCTCCATGCGCATTCCGACGCGCTTAGCACACTTCTTTACGAAGATCGTGGTGCCGAACTTTGAAGGTGGTCGATCGAGGACGTGCGAGATCATGGATACGACGCGTGTCTAGGATCGACAAAGCGGAACTACTAACTTTCAAGAGCAGCTCTTGTTACGTGCTGTGGGAGAGGCCCGTTTAGGTAACTTAGTTTCAAGCTACAGAACTTTAACACCCTCTTTACATGCAACGTATGGCGTTCGATCTGAACTTAGTATAAGCTCATAAGTTTAGTTTCCTACCTAATTTGTTTCGAAAAGAACTAGGTAAAGGTAACAGCCAGCCCGCGACCCCTGCTTGCACGTAACGGTAGAACGCTCTTGACGGGTACAACATCGAAAATCACGTTTCAACAGTAAACACGTATCGAAGCGACAAACATAGTGAAGTTCATGAAGGTTAGCAGAGTGATTTGAAACGGTATATGCACGATGAGCGCACAAATTCTATTCTTTTTGAAAGAATAGACGTTTTACGACAACAGCGTTTACACCCATAGTTTGCTCTGGGGTTTCACTTATTTAGCGTGTATTTGAGGAACTCGCACTCCGACAAGGATTTAGTACTGATCCCGGTCTATGGTCAGCATCGTGTAAAAACGCTTTCATGTTTAGTAACAGCGCATTAATACGTGAGGTCTTCTTTGCATTGCGCATGGAAACGGTGTAAAATTGGTCAGCAGTGAATCAATCGTGTCAGCATCACCAAAACAAAAATGGGCAAAATTATTATTTGCACTCGAGACGTCGAAAAGTATTATCCATGGTCACAAGAAATTCGAAACATTAATCGAAATTTTGTGTTATTAACACGCATTTAGGAAAAGATCAAATAGGGCAGTTGGTAAGGCCTATGCCGTGAGAAAGCTGGTATATGACGAGGCATGAGTCAAGGCACGAAATGCAATCTGTCATCGTGGCGGCTTTCTTGGAAGAGGACAGAGGGAAAATCAACCGAAAACGAACGATTTTTTTGTGATACGTGGGTAAGTAGTTATTTCTGTGAAGGAGAGGGGGTCGACAGGAACAAAGAAATTCAGTCAGAAGTGAAGCATCGGTAGCAGCAGCATCAGCATCTGAAGTACGGTGGTCCGTCGCCGACAGCGTCAGGTGAAGCCTAAACCGTAGAGTGAATACGTAACTATTGGGAAGGACGCCCTCAAATCCGAGCCGGTTTCGACAAACTCCGAATACCGAAACTTTGTTTGAATCCGACTCCGATTCCGCCCCAGCCCGATTTAACGCCAACAGGCGGTATGGTGCTCGATCAGCGTTATTGAAAAAACTAACCCAACAGAGCTCGGAGAAATGCAAATGATTGACCGGCAAGTTGGGGATGAGTCCTTCCTGGTCATGATGTGCGTGTGCTAAAGCGAGGGAATTGTAGGACAAGGTGTAGAAAAGCAGACAAACCTTGTGTCCGTTCACAGATCCTTCGCTTCTTCATCCCGCGCATCGTCAGGTCAGTTCTCCGCATCACCGGTTCATGCCCTTTATTTTTTTTATTCTTTTTTCTTTGGGCATTCTGCCTCTTTAAGAAGGGTCTTTTCTTAATTTGCGCCGTTTTTTAATTTTTCACATTTTTTTTAATTTTTCACGCCGTCTTCACATTTGGTCCGTTTTGGGCCCAGCTTCGTAGGTTCAAGAGGAAAGCACAACAAATAAGAAGCAGTGATAGTTTAACCGAGCTAAGGCCAGTGGGAAGTACTACCGAGCCAGCAATCCCACTTGGACTCATCGTAATGGCTGCAGTAATTCCGGTTTTCCCGAGGGACTCTGGCTCGACTGTACCTGTCGGAACGGGCTCCCACGCCGCCATGCCGGGCCAGTTCAGCATCATGCATCGGGCCGAACGCGGCGGTCACTTAAGAAGGTTAGTGACCAGGCGCTCGGACTAAGGTCCAAAACCAACTTGAAACGTTGGTTCTGGACCTTCTCTGCATGGCGGCGCTGCGTCTTCCACGAAAATACTTACGACAATGGATTTCCCTAGTCGCTCTGGGTCACGACGAACATACGACGTCGCTCCCGAGCGAGCACAGTCGTGGAAGACGCCGGGAAACTGACAAAGGGGGACCCGTGCGCTAGTCGCACCACCTGACCGGCAGCCGTGAATTGCCACTGCATACATCACCCTGGAATTTACCCACCCAGGCTGCCGGGGGTGTCGCATCTGTCGCCCGTGAAAATTCCTAGCCTAACATGCGCTAAAAAGCCTAAAGTCTTTGCTAGCCTAACATGCGCTAAAAAGCCTAAAGTCTATTCTAGCCTAACATGCGCTAAAAAGCCTAAAGTCTATGACACACGCTATAACCTGAAACCTAAACAGAGAACATTTGGACGGACTACGATTAGCCCGGATGCAATTTTGATGCGTCCGCATTTCAACGGCAAATTGACAAGAAAAGTGCATTCGCAGAATGCGTAATTTTTCTCAACCATCCCGCTGCTACGAGTCGAACAAAACCGTCTTCCTAGTCGCTCAGTCTCAACTCAAGCGGTAGCGCAGTGGCTCGAAGCCAGCGCTGCTATGCGGAAGGCCACTGGTTCGACCCCCGGCTAAGGCATCATTTTTTTGCTATAAATTCTTACGAACGGGCGACAGATGCGAGGGCCAGGAGGATGAACTATAGGCATCACCGGTGGTTTCATTAGCTCCGGATGCGGGGTCGCCACTCGCTAGCGTCCGCGCAGTGCCGGCAATGTCTGTGGGGCCGGCCAACTCCCTTACACGCCGTAGCAAGTGGCCAGAACTGCGACAGGTGCATCCATGCCAGCGACATGACACATCAGCACGTCGACGCCGCAGAATGCTTTGAGACGGTGGAACCGTCCGTTACGGTTCGCACCCTCAAAGCATTGCCCGGGGAATTACCGGCTCTCCCGGCCTCCCGGTAGCACTCCCGGTTTCCCAGTGAGGTGCCGCCCACTGCCTCAGACATTCAGCTAACGTCTAGTGCGACGCTTCGCCTGCTCCACCACCGGTGACGCCTTTCGCCCTGGCCACGAGCCGCACTCGTAGCCAGCCCACAGGATAACCGGTGAGCTCGGAAAACCGCATTTTACCGGAAGGTGCCTCCTCGCAGACCACATGTACGTACCATCCGGACCTCTCTCTTTCGCTTCGTGTCGTTCTCAGTGCAGTATTCGTACACTCCTCATACCGTTCCATATAGTGTACCTTGCCGTACCGTACCGTACATACCACACGGATGTAGACCAATACGGACCCGTACTCCTTACCGTAAGGTACAGTACGGAATACGGTACATTCTTACAAGCATCGAACACACCGCTAGAGTCCGTATAAGGGCAAGATACCGGGCGTATTAGACTCTATACCGTACTGTACGTACGGAGTTGTCGATATCAGTTCCACAAGCGGACGCCGTACGCAACGGTCGGAGCACGCTCCGTGCAGACCTCAATCACATGCCTTCCGGAAACCATTTGACCTCCCTTCATGCTCGCCACTATGCCCGCACGTGCGCCGTACCGTACTGGCCACCGCGTACCGTACGCCGTACCGTACTGACCCACCGCGTACCGTACGCCGTACCGTACTGACCCACCGCGTACCGTACGCCGTACCGTACTGGCCCACCGCGTACCGTACGCCGTACCGTACTGACCCACTGCGTACCGCACGCCGTACCGTACTGACCCTTTCGTATCGCACTGCCGTACAGTATGGTACGGCCGAACTCTCATACCGCGAGGCACCTCCCAGTAAAGCACGGTATCTTTGCCCTATCGACGGGTGGTTCACCGAAAGGATCCCCGCTCCTCTTTCGAGGAAAAGTCCCGCCGCTCGGCTCCTGCAGGTCCCCGGCATTCCTCTCCGCTTCCGAAACCGCCTCGCAGCTGGGCCGGTAGCGGTAACCCCGAAGGGTGGAGGATGTCCGAAGAAGCCCACGCAACTCCGCAGCGAAGTCAGCGACGAATCGTCGTTGAAGTGGGCGACGAATCGTCGTTGAAGTCGGCGACGAATCGTCGGTACGTACTACGTAGTCGCAAAGTGTCGAGGCGTGTCGTAGCAGCCGTACCTCAGCATCAAGCCTAAGACTGAGAGTAAGTAGAGTAAATTCCGGTTTGATTGCTTCAGCACAAGAGACCCAAACGGTGGACATGACTACGAACGCAGGGCACCGAATAGAACATTTGCCAATTTGTGGTAAAAAAATTTGCACATATTTCCTTATGAATATGCTCAACGACAAAATAGAACGAATGCTATCGTTGAGAGGGCTTCCAGTGTCGGTCTTTGGACGACCAGATTGAGGACGCGTGTAAGAGTGCTCTGAAAAATTTCCGGCATTCCACCTTGGTGCTTTTATCGAGCCTCGCAAAAGAGAATACTTTTAGATACCGCCTCAAAACAATTTTTCAGCGCTTCCAACCAATTTTCACCTAGGTATTTTTAAATGTTGCCGCGCAAGCCAGCAAAAACTCGCTGCATGGTTGGGTCGACAAAATTGTAAGCTTATGCGCGAAAGCCTACATCAGGTAGTGCTGGGCAAAGTCGGGATTGGACACCTGCCGATGGCATCTGGGCATTCAGACCGAAGGACTGAATGCCGAGCGTCTATACAGGACGGATTTACGGTACGGCGTATCGTACGGGGTTGGGCCCAATGCGGCAGCACGGGACGGTTTCGATTTCCTGGTATTCGAAAACAGTCGTACTACGGCCGTACCGTACCGTATTACGTCCCGTACCGCACTGAAATGGCCGTAATACGGTGCTGCTCACAGTACGGAGAAGGTCAGTACGCTACGAAGAGGCGCAGTACGGTACGGTGTACAGTACGGGAGGGTCCGGACGGTACGAAGAGGGCCAGTACAGTACGGGGAGAGTCAGCACGGTACGGCGTTCAATACGGGGAGGGCCAGTACGGTACGGCGTTCAGTACGGAGAGGGTCAGTACGGTACAGATGGCGAATGCTGACCCTTATGGCTCACCTGCAAGTTTCCGAGACCGACGGAACGGTTCGGTATGATGCGAAGAGCGAGAGCAGGATTCACGCGAGCATCCTGAAATCGCTCTGTTTAGCGTACAAAAAGTCAGCTTCATTTTTATTTAGCTTTCGTGGAAAACTTACAGAAAACTACGACGCGTAGCGAAAAGTTGATGCTCTCAAGGATACGTGTGTGCTTCTCGAGGTGAGATCTGGGCGGCCCTTGTCGGTGGTAGACGGTCGAAATTGACCGGATATGGCCGTCGCCGAACGAGGTGGTTCTTTCCATGGTCCGCTTCCTCAAAATGGTGGTGTCCATGGGGCTAAAATATCATATGAGCAAGGTGGACTGGACAAGCGTCCACAGCACAACTAGACAAGTGCGACTATGTTCAGAAACTTACGCGCTTGCGCTTGCTCCGATCGGCTCCTCGAACTCCTCGTCGGACTCGTACCCGTCATGCGCTACTGGTCGATAGCTCTCGCTTCCTCGAGAGCGCCGCCTTTGACGATGTGCTTCGTCGGTGAGGGCGGTCCGCAGAGTCTCGTAGTAGGTTTCCACGCCGGCGATCGTGCTCCGCTCGAATGACAGACTGGAACGTTATCAAGAGAAAAAAGATGGTTCAGACCAGGGTAACTGAGATCCTCCTGACTAGGCGTAACTGTCGAATATCGGCTTACCTCGAATCATTCCGAGGATCGACTTCTTGAAGACGATGCCGCCGTGAACTCGGAGAAGACATGTGCGCTCCGCAACAAGAATGACGCAGTACTTGAGGTTCACGGAAAAGCTGTCCGCGTACGGAACCCCCGAATTGTTGACCTCTTTCGTGACGACGAAACCACGGCCGCACTTCCGAGCGAATGGAGTGTATACCTATAATGATGTTGCATGAATGGGAGGCACTTGGCACGATGCCACCGAAAGGTCTCATTTGCAAATTTTGGTTTTGGAAATGCCCAAGGGTTAACCTCCAGGGTCTTTCGCGGCCAGGGCTGAGCAGGGCTGCATTCTGATCGGGTTTTCATTTCAGAATTCAGAATTCAGAATCGCCAAAAACGTCAGAATTTTCAGAATTCAGAATCAGAATCAGAATTTGGTACTTTGCCAAAACGGGAGCGTCCACGTACTATGTAATCATTGCAGGTGGTGGGTAAGGTCAGGCATCATATTACATCAGATTACAATGTGCAGGGGGTCCTGTAGAGCTATCGCTTACGTATTCGAGCTTACGTAATCACCACTAGGTAAAATGGGCCCGCCGCTAGGCGCCGCCCAGAGCGAATTTTGGCTGTATTTCTCAAATTTGCACCTAAAATTTTGCTGGTATCGCCTGCGGCGGGCTGTTTTGAACCATTCGTGAACATAGATCTACCGCTTTTGGGAGAATCAGTGGTGTAACAAAGGGGCCCCGCAAAGATTTTAGACTTTCTGGGCGGACCCATGTGGTCGAAAACGCGCCTTTTCGTAAGCACGGGCTTAGGCTTGTGAGAACGGGACTCATAAACAACACCTTTAACAAGGCGTTACCTATAACATGGCCCGCCGCAGGCGATACCAGCGAAAATTGGGCGAAACTTGCTAAAAACAAGTCTAAAATTCGTCCGGGCGGCGCCTAGCGGCGGTCCTCCAAAATGCCATTTTACCGAGTGCTTATTCTGACATTTTGGCACTATTTTCAGAATCAGAATTCAGAATTCAGAATCGCCCAAAACGTCAGAATTTTCATAATTCAGAATCAGAATTCAGAATCAGAATGCAGCCCTGGGGCTGCATTCTGAGGGCGTGCAGACTTGCTGTGGCGGCGGCTAAGCTTATCCGATGCGAAGCTACATTATGTGCTTCGGTTCACTAATTAGGCTTTCATGTCGTTCCGACCTTCTAAAAGCGATTATAACCACATTAGTAGACCAGAAGCATCCAATCAAAAGACTTCCGATCTCTCTTAACTTGCGAGCGTCGATGGCCAGCTGCATCTTTTCGAGCAGGGTAGCTTCTTCGAAGTGGAACGTTGGCTCCCGTTGGTTCGTGAGCTCGTAGAGGACCCGCGCAGAGATGCAGCAGAATTCGACCTCCTTCAGGTCTGGTACGAAGCGCTCGATATAGCTGTCGTGGAAAGCGTGGACTAAACGCCAAACTTAACGAAAAGGTTGTCCATAACTGGCCCGCTTCACATTAACGACCGGCCCCGTACCGTACTGGCCGTAGTACGGCACGGCAGTACGGCACGGTTGGGTCAGCGCTGTGCGGCCGTACAGTACGGTCTCGGTTGCTCGATATTTTGTAAGGACCGTACTAAGGCAGTATCGTACCCGTATTACGGCCCGTACCGTAATATTGGTCGTAATAATACGGCAGCACGGTACATTAGAGATCGGCACCGGGACTCCGTGCCGTACCCGTACCCGTAGTGACCCCTCCCCGTGCCGTACCCCGTACCCGTAGTGACCCCCCCCCCGTGCCGTACCCCGTACCCGTAGT